>CAUOFW020002837.1:120448-139939 GCA_963454935.2 Ilex paraguariensis
ACTTAATTCCATTTATTGGATACATAGGCAGTCCAGCATCTACAATGGACGCAGTCACACTCTCAAATAAATTCCAAATTCTTCCTTCGAACTATGTCCAACTTGATTCCATTTCTGGATACGTAGACAGTCCAGCATCTACACAGTCGCATTCCAAAATAAATTCCAAAATCTCCAAACTACGTACAACTTGATTCCCTTTCGGATATGTAGGCAGTCTAGTTAAACTAGGGGCACTCGCAATTCCAAATTAACTTCAAATAAATTCCAAATTCTTATTTTTTGAACTAGGTCCGACTCGATTTCATTTTTTTTGGATACATAGGCAGTCTAGCAACTATCCTGGGCACAGTTAAAATTCCAAATCACATTCAATTAAATTCCTAAAACACGAACTACGACTGACTTGATTCTTTTTTGGATACGTAGGCAGTCTAGTTAAACTAGGCGCAGTCATAACTCATCCAGAATCAAGTAGTTCTTAAACCCATATCAATTCAAATGGTCATTTACCCATTTAAAACACAGTGGACATTTTGTCCATTCAAGATCAATGGGTCATCTACCCGTTTATCTTACCCCAAAAATAATTTAATCTCCCAGAACTATGAATCGGCTTGATCCCGATAACGGGTACGTGGAGTAGCCTAGGCAATTAACCTAGGTCTAGCCACCATCACAAATAAAATGCCCTTGTGGTGTAAATGGTAACGTGTGATAATTTCTCGTTAGAATCAAAGGATGTTCTCTTGATGCAAGAAATTATAATTAACGAATATATACAATCCGGAATGGGTCTAACCTATATTTAATAAAACTCATATAATTCTTCGTTATATGAGTAAAGTCATGTTCGGCAAAATATTCAAATTTTTGCCNCATGGTAACGTGTGATAATTTCTCGTTAGAATCAAAGGATGTTCTCTTGATGCAAGAAATTATAATTAACGGATATATACAATCCGGAATGGGTCTAACCTATATTTAATAAAACTCGTATAATTCTTCGTTATATGAGTAAAGTCATGTTCGGCAAAATATTCAAATTTTTGCCCTACATGATTTTTTGCACGC
Organism: Ilex paraguariensis; assembly: GCA_963454935.2. NCBI lineage: Eukaryota > Viridiplantae > Streptophyta > Magnoliopsida > Aquifoliales > Aquifoliaceae > Ilex > Ilex paraguariensis. Next base: position 121,523 of record CAUOFW020002837.1, read on the forward strand.
CCAGTGGGACCTATTTTCCCTTTCATCTCTAACTTTAAAAATTAATTAGTGTTTTATTTTTGTTGCCTTAATAGGTTCATAATGGCACCACAAGTAACCATTTGCTACCACAAACTACCTTCATCAATGCAAGTTCATGGGAAAAATTCAAAGAAGGCGACTTATCGNATTTTTCAGATGAGTTGGGACATCAATTCCAAGAAAAGCTTAAAATTGATCAAGAATTTGACTCAAAGGATATGCCAGTTCTTGTTACAGGAACATCAAGCATTGAGGAACAGTTAATGAGATGCAGAGAAAATTGGTAGAGAAAGACGTTAAGATAGCTGCCCTCGCAGCTCAAGTGGCTAGTCAAGCTAGTGCCTCAGCACGAGAACATGTTCAAACCACTGAAGAGCCTCAAACTTCTACAACGCCAGTCACTCAGGCAGATTTGAAAATATTAATTGCTAATGGAATTCAAGAATTTCAAGCATCCATGACTCCACTAATGCTTAGGTATCGTAGGTCATATCCTAGTCATTACGATACCATCCCATTTCCTCGTGATTATATGAAACCAAACTTTGAAAAATTCAATGGGATTAATGGGTGACCCCAAGAGCATCTCACTCACTTTTATTCAGCATGTGGGGAGTCAGCCTTATTTGCCATCTTGTTAATAAGGCAATTTGTGCAATCCTTAAAAGGGTCAGCTTTCACTTGTTACACTCAATTGTAGCCAGGTTCGATCATCACGTGGGATGATATGCAAAGGGCATTCTTAGCCTAATTTGTTAGTTTAAAGAAGAAAATCTTAATAATTGACCTTGCAAATGCTCAGCAAAGAACAAATGAAAGTGTTAATGACTTCATTTCAAGGTGGAGAAGTCTTAACCTTCAATGCTCTGAAAAGCTAAGTGAACAATCTGCAGTTCAAATGTGTTCCAATAATTTGCTTCACAGATTGCAACATTTGTAGGCACAGCAGAACCCCAATCATTTGATGCTCTTGTCTCCAAAGCTAGCAATGTTGAAAGACAAATAGCTCGACAAAGGAATTTGCCTCAAAAATCTTGAATAACTGAAGACAAGAAGTTTGATAATAAGAAGTAGACAAAGAAAGATGAGGTCATGCCTACATTTGTCAATGTCAATACAAAGAAAGAAAATGGAAAAGGAAAGGAAGTCCCTAAAAATGGGAAAGAAACTTCCAGAAACCTCTCTTTAAAAGAAAGAAAGGAAGTGAAGTACATTTTCGAAGATGATGATGTGGAAGAAATTTTTAACTCATTGCTAAAGGCTAAGGCAACAGAATTACTAGAGCCTAAGCGACCATCCAAGGTTAACAAGACAGATGATCCAAAATTTTGTCGGTACCATCGGATTATGAGTCAACCTCTGAAGGATTGTTATGTTCTTAAGAATATTATTCAAGCAATGGTGAATAAATGAGACATTGAAATACAAGAGTCCTCCACTGCTGCCACTTCAAATAATATTTTCCTAGTTGAGAATGAGTCCATCCCCACTATCATGCTACCAAAGGGGGCAATCCGAGTTGCTTGTGTTGTCGACGGTGAGGTTACCTATCGGTATGCTTGTCCAGACATGCCCCGTTCAAAAAATCAGACAATTTCAACACTTTATGAGCTTTATGACAACCAAATTTGGATTGTTGGAGCGATTCTTGTGAATCAGGAGATGAAAGTGGAGATGAGTGGCAAACACATGTCAACAAGAGGACTAAAAAGGGGACAAATACTTTATCCCCTAGTGTCAAATCTTCAGGTCACCCTGGAATAAATTTTTGAGGAAAAAAGATGGATAAGAGAAATAAGAAAAAGAAAAATAAAACTAAGTCCATTTGGAGGATGAGTATGTCTAGTCTGAGAGAGTACCAATTACCCTTGAAGAGTATTTACGTGTCGAATTCTTCAAAGATGAAGATGTTGGAGAAGAAATGGTGATGCAATGTTGCATGGCCACATGCGAGGAAGGTGATTTATTTGACCCTGAGGTCGATGAGATTACCTTACGTTCTGGACGACGCCTTCTGTTACCTCCAAAAGCTCGACCAAATAAAAAGGCTGTAGAACCCTCACCCTTGAGTCCTCAAGGTCAAGCGCCAAAAGAATCATCTAAAAATGAGGAAGCTATTAAGCCTAGAGGTAACCAAGGGGCACCAACAAAGCAATGGTTTGGAAATACATCATCCCCTGTGAAGGTTAAATATGATGTCCTCGCATTTCTAAAATGCATTCTGGCACTTTTAAGTGTATATGATGCTCTACAGTTGTCTAGAGAGCTTAGAAAGGTGTTGATTCAAGTATTGACGAGTCCTAATCTCTATGTTGATAATGTTGAGCCAGTAGATGCTCAACACTCACTGAGGGTATGTGCTTTATGTATGGCCTGCATTCCCTTCACCGATGATGATCTTCAGTTGGGGGTGGAATACCACAACCGTCCTCTTTATGTCATTGGCAAAATTGGAGACACTCAAGTGAATCGAATTATGCTTGATTGTGGTTCAACTATAAATCTACTTCCTCTAAAGACATTGCATGCCATGGGTATGTCAGCAAAACATTTGTCACCATCCATGCTAACAATTCAAGGCTTTAATCAAGTAAAGCAAAGAGCCCTAAGCACCATCGAAGTGAAGATTGAAATTGACAAAGGGCCATTTTCCATGTCATAGATGCTGATACGACATACAATGTCTTGTTAGGACGTCCATGGCTGCATGTTAACGGTGTCATTCCCTCCGCACTCCACCAAGTTTTCAAGTTTTATAAAGACGGGGAGGAAAAGACAGTGGTAGCATACCCAAATCCATTTGGGAATGAAAAGGTGAACTATGTTGACGCCAAGTTCTATAAAATGACAAATTCTCATTTTTCTGCTGAGAGCTGAAAGGATAAAGAAGTTATAATGAGGAGTGAGGGTAGCTCCAAACCATTAACTTCTCAATCATCAAAAGNGACCCAAATCCATTTGGGAATGACAAGGTGAACAATGTTGACGCCAAGTTCTATAAAATGACAAATTCTCATTTTTCTGCTGAGAGCTGAAAGGATAAAGAAGTTATAATGAGGAGTGAGGGTAGCTCCAAACCATTAACTTCTCAATCATCAAAAGCTTCAAAAGTTATTCGAGTCAAGACAACTCATAAAAACGTCCAAAAAGGTCAAGTTTCAATTGTACCGAAGGAAATATTGGTTCTGAAGTATGTACCAAAAGAGCAAGGAAATTAAAAGAAGAAGTTTTGACTTCAGTTCGTGATACAATGTCGTCACTTATTATAAGTTATACATGTCCTCTTCGAAGGATAAATCAATCAATTCCTCAAGACATTATAATCTCAACCACAATTGGAGAGGATGAAAGCCAGACAAAGAGATTTGTTTTCTTTAAAGATAGAACATCGAATTTTCCTTCATCATCATCTCCATACAATTTGGGACCCCAAAAGAGTAAAATTTTCTTTAAGAAGGGGAAAAAGAAAGTCATAACTTGCCAAAAAAATGACATTCCCAAGACTTCCTCTCTCGAGGCAATAGTTTTCACAGATAAAGAATAAACTATGTTCAATGAAGAGGAGGTGGCAAAAAGCCTCGAGTTTCAGTTTTTCAACGACTTGGAGGTTATTCAAAGCCTACATTCCAAAAGTCCAATGTGAACAAGAAATGGAAGCTGAAGTAGAAAATTCCAAGGAGAATTGTCTTGAAAAATGTTGAGGAAGTTAAAGCAAAAGAAAATCTAGAAGAGATTGCACAAGTCAATTGTGTTTCCTTTGAAGAAAATAAACCAGAGGATTCTATAGATCCAAACCATGATAACTATTTCTCACATAACATTCAGCTAGTGCCACCTCAAACTGAAGACAGGGGGCAAGCCAATGCAAGCAAGTTCAACGTCGTTTTCAACCAGAGCTAATTGCACAAAGTGAGGATGAGTTGGATGATTTAATAAGTGCTGGTCTTATTTAGGAAATTCAATATCCCATTTGGCAAACAAACATTGTGCATGATAAGAAAAAGAATAGACACATTTGCATCTATATAGATTTTAAAAATCTAAATGATGCATGCCCCAAAAATTTGTTCTCACATCCAATTACCAAATTCTTGGTGGTTGCAACCATTGGGTTTGGTGTTTAAGGTCCAACAAAGATTTGAGATTCACCAAGGCAAAGTGGTGGGTGCCTTCAATAAAAAGAACAAATTTAGATCCTTCTTGGTTGGTGATTTGGTTTTGATCGTAAGATGATCAGTTGTTATAGTGAGAATGATAAAGATAAAAAAAAAATCTAAAATTGAACTACGTTGGCTTGATCCCGCAAAGGATACGTAGGTAGTCTAGTTTAACTAGGCGTAGCTACCAAAAACAAAAAAAAGATAAAAAAAAATTGAACTACATTGGTTTGATCCCGCAAAGGATACGTAGACAGTCTAGGTCAACTAGGCGTAGCCATAGCTTGATCTTGCAAAGGATACGTAGGCAGTCTAGTTCAACTAGGCACAACCACCAAAAAAAAAATAAAATGAACTACGTTGGCTTGATCCCGCGAAGGGTACTTAGACAGTCTAGTTCAACTAGGCGTAACCACCAAAAAAAAAAATTCAAAATTTTCAAATAAAAAAAATTGAACTACGTTGGCTTGATCCTGCGAAGGGTACGTAGGCAGTCTAGTTCAATTAGGGGCAGCCACCCAAAAAAAAATAATAAATAAAAAAATTGAACTACGTTGGCTTAATCTCACGAAGGGTACGTAGGTAGTCTAGTTCAACTAGGCGCAGCCACCCAAAAAAAATAAAAACTAAAAAAAAAAGAAATTTGAACACCCAAAAAAAAAGAGATAAAGATAAAAAAAAAATTGAATTACGTTCGCTTGATCCCGTGAAGGGTATGTATGCAGTCTAGTTCAACTAGACGCATCCAAAAAAAAAAAAGATAAAGACCAAAATAAAAAAAATAAGAATAATTAAAAATTAATAAAATTTGAAATACATTGGCTTGATCCCGCGAAGGGTACGTAGGCAATCTAATTCAACTAGGTGTAGCCACCCCTAAAAAAAAANACAAAGCAATGGTTTGGAAATACATCATCCCCTGTGAAGGTTAAATATGATGTCCTCGCATTTCTAAAACGCATTCTGGCACTTTTAAGTGTATATGATGCTCTACAGTTGTCTAGAGAGCTTAGAAAGGTGTTGATTCAAGTATTGACGAGTCCTAATCTCTATGTTGATAATGTTGAGCCAGTAGATGCTCAACACTCACTGAGGGTATGTGCTTTATGTATGGCCTGCATTACCTTCACCGATGATGATCTTCAGTTGGGGGTGGAATACCACAACCGTCCTCTTTATGTCATTGGCAAAATTGGAGACACTCAAGTGAATCGAATTATGCTTGATTGTGGTTCAACTATAAATCTACTTCCTCTAAAGACATTGCATGCCATGGGTATGTCAGCAAAACATTTGTCACCATCCATGCTAACAATTCAAGGCTTTAATCAAGTAGGGCAAAGAGCCCTAGGCATCATCGAAGTGAAGATTGAAATTGACAAAGGGCCATTTTCCATGTCATAGATGCTGATACGACATACAATGTCTTGTTAGGACGTCCATGGCTGCATGTTAACGGTGTCATTCCCTCCGCACTCCACCAAGTTTTCAAGTTTTATAAAGACGGGGAGGAAAAGACAGTGGTAGCAGACCCAAATCCATTTGGGAATGACAAGGTGAACAATGTTGACGCCAAGTTCTATAAAATGACAAATTCTCATTTTTCTGCTGAGAGCTGAAAGGATAAAGAAGTTATAATGAGGAGTGAGGGTAGCTCCAAACCATTAACTTCTCAATCATCAAAAGCTTCAAAAGTTATTCGAGTCAAGACAACTCATAAAAACGTCCAAAAAGGTCAAGTTTCAATTGTACCGAAGGAAATATTGGTTCTGAAGTATGTACCAAAAGAGCAAGGAAATTAAAAGAAGAAGTTTTGACTTCAGTTCGTGATACAATGTCGTCACTTATTATAAGTTATACATGTCCTCTTCGAAGGATAAATCAATCAATTCCTCAAGACATTATAATCTCAACCACAATTGGAGAGGATGAAAGCCAGACAAAGAGATTTGTTTTCTTTAAAGATAGAACATCGAATTTTCCTTCATCATCATCTCCATACAATTTGGGACCCCAAAAGAGTAAAATTTTCTTTAAGAAGGGGAAAAAGAAAGTCATAACTTGCCAAAAAAATGACATTCCCAAGACTTCCTCTCTCGAGGCAATAGTTTTCACAGATAAAGAATAAACTATGTTCAATGAAGAGGAGGTGGCAAAAAGCCTCGAGTTTCAGTTTTTCAACGACTTGGAGGTTATTCAAAGCCTACATTCCAAAAGTCCAATGTGAACAAGAAATGGAAGCTGAAGTAGAAAATTCCAAGGAGAATTGTCTTGAAAAATGTTGAGGAAGTTAAAGCAAAAGAAAATCTAGAAGAGATTGCACAAGTCAATTGTGTTTCCTTTGAAGAAAATAAACCAGAGGATTCTATAGATCCAAACCATGATAACTATTTCTCACATAACATTCAGCTAGTGCCACCTCAAACTGAAGACAGGGGGCAAGCCAATGCAAGCAAGTTCAACGTCGTTTTCGACCAGAGCTAATTGCACAAAGTGAGGATGAGTTGGATGATTTAATAAGTGCTGGTCTTATTTAGGAAATTCAATATCCCATTTGGCAAACAAACATTGTGCATGATAAGAAAAAGAATAGACACATTTGCATCTATATAGATTTTAAAAATCTAAATGATGCATGCCCCAAAAATTTGTTCTCACATCCAATTACCAAATTCTTGGTGGTTGCAACCATTGGGTTTGGTGTTTAAGGTCCAACAAAGATTTGAGATTCACCAAGGCAAAGTGGTGGGTGCCTTCAATAAAAAGAACAAATTTAGATCCTTCTTGGTTGGTGATTTGGTTTTGATCGTAAGATGATCAGTTGTTATAGTGAGAATGATAAAGATAAAAAAAAAATCTAAAATTGAACTACGTTGGCTTGATCCCGCAAAGGATACGTAGGCAGTCTAGTTTAACTAGGCGTAGCTACCAAAAACAAAAAAAAGATAAAAAAAATTGAACTACATTGGTTTGATCCCGCAAAGGATACGTAGACAGTCTAGTTCAACTAGGCGTAGCCATAGCTTGATCTTGCAAAGGATACGTAGGCAGTCTAGTTCAACTAGGCACAACCACCAAAAAAAAAAAATGAACTACGTTGGCTTGATCCCGCGAAGGGTACTTAGATAGTCTAGTTCAACTAGGCGTAACCACCAAAAAAACAAATTCAAAATTTTCAAATAAAAAAAATTGAACTACGTTGGCTTGATCCTGCGAAGGGTACGTAGGCAGTCTAGTTCAATTAGGGGCAGCCACCCAAAAAAAAATAATAAATAAAAAAATTGAACTACGTTGGCTTAATCTCACGAAGGGTACGTAGGTAGTCTAGTTCAACTAGGCGTAGCCACCCAAAAAAAATAAAAACTAAAAAAAAAAGAAATTTGAACACCCAAAAAAAAAGAGATAAAGATAAAAAAAAAATTGAACTACGTTCGCTTGATCCCGTGAAGGGTATGTATGCAGTCTAGTTCAACTAGACGCATCCAAAAAAAAAAAAGATAAAGACCAAAATAAAAAAAATAAGAATAATTAAAAATTAATAAAATTTGAAATACATTNCTACGTTCGCTTGATCCCGTGAAGGGTATGTATGCAGTCTAGTTCAACTAGACGCATCTAAAAAAAAAAAAAGATAAAGACCAAAATAAAAAAAATAAGAATAATTAAAAATTAATAAAATTTGAAATACATTGGCTTGATCCCGCGAAGGGTACGTAGGCAATCTAATTCAACTAGGTGTAGCCACCCCTAAAAAAAAAGATCAAAAAAAGAAAATAATAATAATTTGAACTACGTTGGCTTGATCCNCGCGAAGGGTACGTAGGCAATCTAATTCAACTAGGTGTAGCCACCCCTAAAAAAAAAAGATCAAAAAAAGAAAATAATAATAATTTGAACTACGTTGGCTTGATCCTGTGAAGGGTATATAGGCAGTCTAGTTTAACTAGGCACAACCACTAAAAAAAAAAGAGAAAAAAATTTGAACTACGTTAGTTTGATCCCGCGAAGGGTAAAAGTTGAACTACGTTGGCTTTATAGTTTAACTAGGCACAGTCACCAAAAATAAAAAAAATTTAATTAATAAAAGTTGAACTACGTTGGCTTGATCCCGCGGAGGGTACGTAGACAATCTAATTCAACTAGGTGCAGCCACAAAAACAAAAAAAATCAAATTTTACTTCGTTATTTTTTTTAGACTATGCAAGTAAAAAGTAAAAAAAATAACACAAAATAAAAATCAAACTTTGCTTAAATGGTTTTTCAAAGACCATCCAAGCTAGCAAAAAAATATATTGAATCACTTAGGTCTTTTAAAGACTTAACAAGTAAACAAAAAAAAGAGGTAAGATTTACTTCATTGATCTTTCAAAAATCGCCCAAGCAAAAAAAAAAGAGGGCCATCGGTCCGATGGACTTCCACACATAAAAAAAATGTGCAAGTGTCAGACTAAAAGAAGGTGCCACAATAGTCATCCCAAGACTTAGGTTTGGCATTAAAATTCCAGCTAAAAAGCAAAACAAAGGGCTCTACACATTAAATTTGAATATAGAGTGTGAAGCCCACGACAGTTCCAAAATCCACTCTCGTCTACTAGCTTACATCCCATAAAAAAAAGGATTACATTGATCAGGTTTTTGAAACACCGATAAAGATCATTAAGATAATCTATTTTTTGAGTGTCATACGTAATTTTGAAATTCACACATGACACTCGGGGGTAACTGTTAAACGGTAAAAATAAATAAATATGTTGTTCAGTGAAATTTTTTGAGTAAAGTTCACAACCCGTATGATTTGAAAAGGTCCCGAGCACATTCTTTATATTACAAAATTTTACATATAACCATAATTAATTTTAGAGTTATTTGATTGGACCAAAGACATGGGTCTGATTACAATCCGGTTATGACATTATGCATGGCGTAAAAAAGGGACTTGTGTGCTGGAAGTTTAAGCAAAGGCTAGCTGCCCCACATGCTAAAATAAGATAAAAGAAAGGGCCAAAAGATCTTTTGCAAAGGGTGAGGGGCTGACGGTCATAAAAGAGGCAATTCCTTTAGCAAATAAATGTGTAACACCCACAAACTAAGAATGGGATACTAATGGAGGAAGTGCTATCTGCTGGCACGTTGAAGGAAAGCTAGTTGCCCCTACATGCAAACCAAAAAAATCCTCTATAAATGGTAAAATAGAGTGCACAAATTGGGCATCATGGGAAGTAGTTTCGCAGCCCACTAAAGTGGCAGTTTCTAGAAAATCTTCTATAAATACTAGGGAGGAGGAGAGATCTAGAGAGTTTTTCAAACAGTTAACAAAGCAAGGGAGAAAAGAAAAAACAAAGGAAGAAGAAAAAAATGAAGAGATCAAAGGAGGAGAGCGAGAGGAGTTCAGACGGTTAAAAAAAAAAGCAAAGGAAGAAGATTTTTCGGCAAAGAGAGAAGAAAGAAGAAAATTCTGAAGCTTTTACAACAAGTAAAAAAAAAAGAAGATTACTTTCTTTCTTGTTTATTTGATCTTGTGAATCATTGATGGCAGCAATTCGGTTTTAAAAAAAATCATAGCAATCCAAAGCAATGGTGGCGATTTTTGGTCACTCCAAAGTTGCTGTTTATAGGAGTTTTCAACTCTTATAGTTCGGAATGGCGAACAAGCTTCAATCGGCAACAACCTTGACCTCTCTCCTCAGCAAAAAAAAATAAATTCCAAAGCTTTCTGATTTGGCTCGGTGAGGCCCTCTGGTGCCAATTGGCGTCCGCATTGTAAAAAGAAAAGTTGTTGCACAAATGGTTTGAAGCTAGAAAAAGAATTGCATCAAAGTAGCAGATCTAGAGGCCCACCAAAATTCATGGCAGTATTTCAACCTCTTTGGCTGAAGGCCATGTTCTGATGGTATATCGAAATAGCGCCTTTCATTGTAATGAAGTTTCAAACTCCTTCTCACATCCAATTTCTCCTCTTGTTGGGTCTCCAAGGTCTCAACAAATATATATAAAAAAAATGGGGCAGCAAGGCGTTGATCTTTTCGGAGTTCTTTTAAAAAATAATAATGGAGTTTCTAACTCCTTCGAGAGATCGCAACAAGGGTCTTTACATCAACAATTTAAAGGAGTTTCCAACACCTGAAATTCGAAGTAGAACAAAAGGAAAAATTCTACTTTGGTCTTTCAAAGACCATTTTAAGAAAAAATTCTGCTTTGGTCTTTCAAAGACCTTTTTAAGAAAACATTCTATTTTGGTCTTTCAAAGACCACTTTAAAAAAATTCTGCTTTGGTCTTTCAAAGACCATTTTAAGAAAAAATTTTGCTTTGGTCTTTCAAAAACCAGTTTAGAAAAAAAAAAAAAAATTCTGTTTTGATCTTTCAAAGACCATTTTAAGAAATTTTTTTTTTGCTTTGGTCTTTCAAAGACCATTTTTAGAGAAAATTATGTTGTGGTCTTTCAAAGACCATTTTAAAGCAGCATGAAGTTTCTAACTTCTAAGAAAATTTATTGAATTTAAGAGCTCTTTAAAAATTTTTAGATCCTATCAATGGTCAAGTTAAAGAGTTTCTAACTCCTAAAACTTTCCTAGACACAAAAATGCAAGAATTTTACACTCTTTAAAGTACCCAAGTCCACTGGTTCTTTTGAAGTGAGTTTTCAACTCCCCCTTTGACCTTAAGTAACAAATTATGGAGTTTAAAACTCACCAGTGGAAGTCTTGAATTTTTTTTAGACCCATCAAAATTTCATGTAGCTGTTTGGCACGCATGCAACAAAAAAAAAAATTTGCACTTGCTGCAAAAAAAAAAATCAGGCCTTGTTGTGGATCATTCGCAAAGATATAGCTACTTGGTGGAAGTTTCTCTATGATAGCAACTAAAAAAAATGGTGTGAGAGCCTTTGGTTCATTCTTAGCAAAATCAGTAGAGAGTCTTAGACTCTCAAGTTGGTAAAATAATGTTACATTACACTTGTTATAAACCTTTGCAAGCCATCAATTAATGAAGTTTTTAACTCCTAAAAAAAATTGGAGTTTCTAACTCCAAAAGAATTCCAGAGTTTTTGTCTTCACAAATGTTTGGGATCTTCCTAAAGCAAATGGAAATCACAACAAAGAGTCTTTGATTCCTCTAGGCCCAAGCTGTCCATTGTTTGCAAACAGAGTTTTAACTTTTTAAATTCAATTTGGAGTCTTTGACTCATTTACAGAAGTAATAGTCCAGAGAGAGTTTTCAACTCTTTTTAGATATATTTGGAGTCTTTGGAGTTTTCAACTTTTTTTTTTAAGACAATCACAATTTCAAGTGACGGCCAGGCGGAGATACAAGTTTTGAGATTTTTCTTTATGGTCCCTTTCAAGGCACAAATTAATACAAAAGAGTTTTTAACCCCCCATCAAATCAAAGGAGTTTTTAACTCTTCTTATAGCGTGCAATGACTTAAAATTTTGTGTTCTTTCGAAAACACGTGAAAATCAAAACAAGTGGTCTTTGATCCATTTTGGCAAATGTAACAATAATTTGACCATTTAAATATGTCACTATTTTTGGAGTTTTAAACTCCTACAAATTAAATAGTGCAAAAATTAAATTAAAGAGTTTTTGACTCTTTACTAATTTTCAGGAGGTTTGAAACTCAACGATCTTTATGAAAAGAGTCTTGGACTCTTAATAGATTTTTGAGTTTCAAACTCACATAAAATCAATAATTTTATATGGAATTTAATTTCATCTTAGGTCACAACCTCTGTGAATCCTAAAATTCACATAAGTTAAAGTTATTTTAAATACGACTCAACTCCATTCCAAAGAATAATGGGTGATTCACTCATTTCAAACCAAATCAAATTTAATATCAAAATTTGGGTCATTCACCCATTTCAAATCAAATTAAATGAGTCATTTACTCATTTAAAATCCACTCAAGTTCAAAAATTATCTTTCTTTGAACTACGTCAAACTTGATTCCATTTTTTTGGATATGTAGGCAGCTCAAAAGCTACCCTGGGCGCCGCCACAATTCCAATTGAATCCCAATTTCAAAAACGCTTATGATGAACTACGTCAGACTTGATTCCATTTATTAGATACGTAGGCTATCCAGCATCTACATTGGGCGCAGTCACACTCTCAAATAAATTCCAAATTCTTCCTTCGAATTGCGTCCGACTTGATTCTATTTCTGGATACGTAGGCAGACCAGCATCTACACTGGGTACAGTCGCACTGCTAAATAAATTTCAAAATCTCTGAATTACGTTCGACTTGATTCCCTTTCAGATACGTAGGCTGTCTAGTTAAACTAGGCACAGTTGCAAGTCCAAATTAACTTCAAATAAATTCAAAATTCTTGTTTTTGGAACTACGTCTGACTTGATTTTATTATTTTTGGATATGTAGGTAGTCCAGCAACTACCCTGGGCACAGTCGAAATTCCAAATCACATTCAATTAAATTCCTAAAACACGAACTACAGTTGACTTGATTCCCTTTTGGATACATAGACAGTCTAGTTAAACTAGGCGCACTCACAACTCATCCACAATCAAGTGGTTCTTAAACTCTTATCAAATTCAAATGGTCATTTACCCATTTCAAATATAATGGACATTTTGTTCATTCAAGATCAATGGGTCATCTACCCGTTTATCTTACCCCAAAAATAATTTAATCTCTTGGAACTACAAATCGGTTTGATCTCGATAACGAGTACGTAGAGCAGCCTAGGCAATTAACCTAGGTCCAGCCACCATCACAAATAAAATACCCTTGTGGTGTAAATGGTAACGTGTGATGATTTCTCGTTAGAATTAAAGGATGTTCTCTTAAAGCAAGAGATTATAATTCACAGATATATACTATCTGGAATGGGCCTAACCTACATTTAATAAAACTCGTATAATTCTTCGTGATATGAGTGAAGTTATGTTCGAAAAAATATTCAAATTTTTGCCCAACAGTGGTTGTTGTGACGGAGGTGTTGATGGGGGTGACGACGGCGGTGGTAGTGGTGATGGTGGTGGGGCGATGGGGGTAGTAGTGGTGGAGCAATTCCAAATACTATTTTTTTTTTAAGAAAATTATTCATAAGTTATAAGTTCTAGAAATACTTGTAAAAAGTCATCACAAACACACCATTAGAGGCTTATTTTTTCCATTAAATTTGAGGTGTTAATATTAGCTGTCAGATTAACTTTCGAGTAAAATTTAAACAGATCTCAACCGTGAAAAATAAAAGTCATTTTGTTTATCTTTTTAGATTTGAATTGTATTGTACTTTATTATATAGATTTTACTTCAAACTACTAACTTCACCTATCTATACCTACCTCATTAATTACTGAACTCATCCATCTATATTTACTAATTATAAATTAAATTCATTCAATTTTATTTCAACCTATTATATAGACAATGATCAAAATTTTATTTATGTGTATTATTTTGATATGAAAATATTTCAAAAGTAGCATAAAAATTAATAAAAAATTAATAATTATTTTTAAAATATTAGTCAAATTATGTTAAAATATCTTAAAACATCTCAAAATATTCTAAAAATATTGGTAAAAATATATCAAAAAATCTCAAAACATGTTAAAATAATATAAATCGCCTCATAACATTGAAAATTCGCTTTAATTACTATTTTTGTTTCCCTATTAGTTTTTAAGTTCACCCTATTTATATCCATTCAACTATTAAATATTAATTGCAAGCCCATTAAATTCTTAATATCAGAAGTCCTATAGCCACTCCATTCCTTACTTATATGACTACGGGCGTGTTTGGATAATGGTTTGGATAGGCTAAGATTTCTTTTTTATATCATAATCCATTTAACCTAAACCCACTTAATCATTTAAATTGGATGGGTTAGGGATTATATCTTGTCCAAACCATTATTTGGGAAACAAAAGTGCAATTTTGTGGATCCCATAGATTAGACCATTTCTTTTGTAAAAGTTTACTATTCTAATCGTGGATATATCCAATCCTTTGTTTGGATTGGTGGGTTAGCCTACCAAGATGAAATATTTTTCACATCACATTTATACATAATAAAATAAATACATTAATGCATTTAATTAATTTAATAACACCTTCATAAACTGTAATAAAATAAAACATGGGTATAATAAACCGTTGCCTTATACAACCAATGCACCAAAATTAAAGGCATATATAGAAAATACACATTAATGTATTTATTTAACTTACAAAACAACTTCAATTGTAATAAACATAAAATGAGTATAATGAATAGTTGCCTTATGCACACAAATACACCAAAAAATAAAGCAACCGAGTTAGTGTTCACAACTATGATATAAAGCCAAATCAATGTTGCCTCATACAATACATACAAAAATGTATTCTTTATCAATGAGTTTTAGCATCTGGGTTCTTCTGGCCAAAATAACCAAATGAAAGGGTATCTCATGAACCAAGTGCATTGTCTATATTAATAGTAGCCTGAACATCACTTTCATTCTAGCAAAGCGTTATTCAAGTGAACCCTTCACTCAGCTTTGGGAGTTTCTACTTTTGCAGCATTCGATTGATAACAATAACAACTTTACCACTTTGCAACTTTCCTTCATGTCCAGTCCTCTTCACACATAGAGAAACACAAAGCTTTGCAGGAAGATCAAGCACCACAACATGCACATCAATAATAAGAGCATTATTGAAAGACAAGCATATACTCTCCTTTATACCAACTAAAGATCACCAGTTTAAATGTCAAGTTCACTAAGAAAGCATGTTAGAGGATAATTATGACACCCCAAAATTTGGGGGGGGGGTCCTTTCTTAACCCGTTGGTCACCCATCAAGCAGCAGAAGTACCCGTGAATGCCATATAACCCGACACTATCATTACATCCCCTTTACCGAGATCATAACTAAAAGAAAATCCAGTAGGGTCTTCTTTGCATGAGAGCAATACCCAACACAGAACTTGCTACACTTGAATCGTATGACCGTTCCAAGGTCCAATCTCACCAATTAGCACTTAATATTTAACCAATTTCATCATTAAAATAAGAGGGTTCAAGGTCTGAAGGCTTGACAAGTTATATTTAATTTTTTGAAATTTTTGGAAGAGGTACCGGCACCTTATACACTTGGTACCAGTACATTAGCTTTCTATTTGCTAGGTACTGGTAACTATATATCAAGATATCAGTACCTGAGCCCATTGCCTATTAGGGTACGAATACCTAAAACATTGGTACCGGTATTTGAGCCCATTGGAATCCAAGTACTGGTACTTATAAGTCTAGGTACCGGTACTTAATCACTTAAGTACCGGTACCTAAGCCCATATTTTTCCTAAATCTTTCCATTTTCAACTCTTAGCCATCCAATCTCATTTCACATTCATCCAAACTCATACATTCATTCATTACACTAAAGTTGTTTCCCATAGAGTTCATTACATGTCTCTTTCTACAAAAATTTACAAGTTACATATTTAATTACAAAATGTAGCTTAAAAGCCAAAATCTAGCTCCTTCATCAACACGAGCCCAAGTGAAGGCCGTCCACTAGTGCTTGTCAACCACCTGAAATGTATTTTTCATAAAGGGTGAGCCACGCTCAATAGGGTATCTCCTAAAGAGGCTACTCCCCAACCCAGATGCATATGAAATGTTCACATACAATTCATCAACCAAACATTCATTCAAGAATATACAATTTATAAATAAATACCACAATGTCATGCTATGTCATGAGATGAAATCCACACATGCAATGCAACTTGAGCCATCCATCAGCTCCCATAACACATGTAATGTCATACGTATGCATCTAGGCATTCCAAGTCCCCGCCATTGATGTTGAATATTCAATGACCATTTTATAAAATCAAAGTCTTTCTTGGGGCGGCTATTTATGGACTTCTACCAATAGGTACCCAACCGATACGACATTTATGGACTTCCACCAACGACTTCGCATATGCTGACAAACTTTCTAGGCTCAATACCAATGGTAGTGTGTATTTGAATTTACCGGGTCTTGCACCTGAGGGAGAATCTAGCCCTTCTTGCTAACCCTAACCTTTCTTTTCAAAGCAACTCGTGCGACTTAGTCGAACATATGTTCAACTTTTCGAGCTCATGTATCAACCCACCAAGGATGATGTTTGATTAAAAACATGAATACACACCTACACTCATGTCAAATGCCTACAAATGCGATGCTACCCGTGCATATGCAAATGTAATGTACAATTACAATTACAAAATCATGTTCATCATATCATGAGCATATTATGAACATATTCAATGTTTACCAATATTGTCCAATTTCTCAATTGTCAATTATATAATAAGTATATAATCACAACCCACAACACCACCAAGCATGTTATAGCATATTCTACACACAACACACTTAATCAACCATAGACATTTTATCAAACACCTACAAGGCACAAAAATTATGTAAACACATAGCATGCCCAAAACATCACATTTTTCATGAATTTCTCAACAAAGCAAATTCATCAAAACCCAATCATGCAAGATTTGGTTTAATCACATTCATTATAACCATTTCCATTCTCTAACACTCTAAGCATGTGTTATACATGAGATTTCATCTCTAACACCCTACCCATTTCATATTTCAACCCTAGGTTAGAAATAAACCTAATTAGGAATGAAACTCTGCCTCTTAAAGCGTAATTTCGCGAAGCAGAAGTCTTAAATACTCCAAATCAAACTCAAATATTTGATCCCAAAAATCTCGTCTTTGAGATCTTGGAAAAACTCACGATCTTTGGTGTGTACGCGTAACTCTCGAAGTGTAGAACAATTTTTGTTCTTGGTCTGAAGAGATCTATTAGCCAGATCACCATAGATCAAAGGTAGAAGTGAAGGAGAGTCTTGGTTTTTCTCTCTCTACTTCTCTCTCTCTATTCGAATATTTTAGCAACAAATGGGGGAAAAATGATTCTCTCCCTTTTTATACCCTCTAATTACATGGCTCACAATGCGCCACATGTCTTATCTTTTTTGCTTCGATTTGATCTCGAATCATTTAAATCTCATCCTGTTTTAATATGCTTATGAAATAAGTCATATCATATGCTATGATTACAATAAATGTACCTCTATCCTCGAACAAGAACGAATATTGCCCTCACGCTCCTATGTCACCTTCTCCATACCACGGTGTTGCTATAGTACCTTCATTAGCCTCACAGTTTTATCATGCAAAACTTGCTCTCGACTATGCATGATATGCACCGATCCCTTCTTGAAGGTCCTATATGCATCAACCACCAGTTCACCCTAATCCACCACATGCGTAGGATTTAGAGTGTACTTCTGAATCATGAAAGCATGGAACACCATGTGAATACTAGATAGATTTGATAATAACGCTAATTGGTAAATGACTGTACCTACCTTCTTGAGTATCTCAAAGGGCTCGACATACCTCAACAATAACTTTCCCCGCTTTTCAAACCTAACCACTCCCCTCTTAGGCATAAAATTCAACAAGATGTGATCTCTGACCTCAAACTCTAGGCTGGAGATCTTCTACTGGCTTTGAGGCATAAGAAGACGTTTCCTTATTAGGTCCACCTTCTCTAAGGTGTGCCTAACCAAATTCAAACCCGTTGAGGGTCCCTATCCAATCTCTATTAACACAACGGAGGATGGCACGACCTCCCATAAAGTATGTCATAGGTCACCTAGTAACTGTTGTTGTAGGTGAATTCCACTAACGATAAGTGCTCTTCACAGTTACCATTGAAGTCAAGGACACTTGCCCAAAGTATGTCCTCTAAAATCTAGATGGTCCTTTTTGATTGATCATTCGTCTGGGGATGAAAATTCATATTCGTCATCAACCATGTCTCCATCGCCTGTTGAAAACTCTCCTAGAAGTGGGTTATGAAATTGGGATCCTGATTTGATACTATAAATATGGGCACCTTGTGCAATCATACTACCTCCCATTTATACAACTTGTAGAATTCCTCCAATGTAAAGGTCATCCGTATTGCCAAAAAGTGTGCTGACTTTGAAAGCCGATCCACTATTACCCATATCGCATCATGCCCGNGAGGTAAGAATGAAATTTCTCCAAAGCAAAAACTATAGCAAGCAATTCTTTTTTAGTCGTGGAATAAGTCATTTGAGCATCATTCAAAGTTTTGCTTGCATAGTAAATCACATAGGGTTTCTTATCCTTTCTTTATCCCAACACAGCTCCTACAACATAATCACTTGC
>CAUOFW020002837.1:146915-182748 GCA_963454935.2 Ilex paraguariensis
CACCCAAGTGTAGGCAGTCAACTTGTAGTAATAATCCGGTTAAGTTCGGAGTCGAATCCACAGGGAACTAATGTTGGTGTTTTGAAGTAAGAAGTGACTGTAAAACCTGGGTAAATTTGAACTTTTTACAAAAGGGGCAAACGGTAATTTGTCGCTATAGTAAGGGTTAAAAACTTGAATTTTCCTAGAATTCGGATGATGAAATGGACCTCACCTCTAAATTCTTCTCGCGAAATCTAGCTACTCTGTCAATTTTCGTCGAATTTCGAGATAGTCAAATTTTTTACATTTTACGAGGCGGTCGAGTCTCGAGTGACCCAAAAGCAAAATTTTTAATAAAATTTCAAAATTTGGGAATTAATTTGAAACAAGTTAAAATAAAAATATTTTGAACTTAAACCGGAGTGAAATTTAATCATTTATGGGCAAAAATAGATCTGAAAAAATAGGACTATGTGGCACTTTTGATTTCTCCCCTTTTGTTTAGTCGTTCACCCGATAAAGAGAGAGAGAGAAGAAGAAGAAGAAGAAGAAGAAGAAGAAAAAGAAAAACTCTCCACATTCTCTCTACGATCTACAGAATTATAGTGGTTGAATCCGCTCAGGCCAAGAAGGAAAGTTGTTCTTCTCGCTGAGGGCAACCCAACAACACCAAAAATGACGGGTTTCACCGAAGATTCCAAGGACGGGATTTGGAAAATCAAAGGTTTGGACTTGGGGGATATTTTTGAAGGTTCTGCCATCGATTTTATGCTTCAAGAAGTAGGATTCTTTCCTATTTTGGTTTATTTTCTAACCTAGAATGATATGTGAAATGGATAGGTTGTAGAGACTTAACACTTACCTATGTTTGTGAATTGGTATGGGGTAATTACTTTTGTAATTCCATGAAAATTGGTATTTTGTGGGCATGCTATGTGTTTATATTATGCTTTTGTGAATGAAATGTGTTATTGGCATAGATTAGGTGCTAACATGCTTGGGATTTGTTGTTGGATATAATGTTAATATATGTGTTGTGATGTGTTAGCATTATGATGAATTGTAGAAATTATATGCTTTTGATATAATTGGCAATAGAATATTAAAAATTGCTCATTTGACATTCATTGTATATTGTGCATGATGTTGGCATCACATTCATGGGCATTCGGCATGAGTGTGGGCGTGTGTATTCATGGTTCAATCAAACACTATACTTGGTGGATAATAGGTGGGTTCGGAAAAAGTTGGATTGAAGGTCTGACTGAGTCGCACGATTTCATGAAAAACTTGTGTCGGGTATAGTAAGAAGGGCTAAACTCTCCTTTGGGTGCAAGACCTGTTACTGGTTCATATACTTCCGACGGTGGAAGTCCAAAAAAGTGTATCGGTGTGCGGAGCCGGCGGTGAGACACCAAAAGTCTGCTACCCAACAAAGACACATGGTTTTATTTTATAAAAAATTATCATTTGATATGTAACATCAATGACGGATTTATTACACATTGGCATAACATTGTGTTATGGGAGCCGGAGAGGGCTCGGGGTTAAAGGGCATGAGTGAGTCTCATCTCATTTCATGACATGACATTGCTAGAATTCCATTATTGAATAGTATATTCTTGTTTGGGATCGTTGCTTGATAAATGTTGCATGAACATTTCATATGCACTTAGGTTGGGAGAGTAGCCTCTGTAGAAAATACTCTATTAGGCATGGCTCACCTTATACGAGAAAACATTTCAGGTGTAGGATACACGCTGGAGGAAGACCCTCACGTGAGAGCTCAAGGATTAAGAAAGCTAGGATTTGTCTTTATTTTGAGTATTTGTAAATGATTATGAAAGCTTTGTTTTTGACATGTAAATTCATGAAAATGAATGTAATAGAGTTGGTATGGACCTTGTGTAATATGAAAATCTTCATTATACATGGGTTGGATATAAATAATATGTTTTGAAATGAATTGGAAATGAAAAACAGGTGAAACGGGCAGATTTGGGCAGGACCTACCGGTAGGATCTTGTACAGGCAAAACTTTGATTATCAGGCAAAACCTACCGATAGGACTTTTCCAGTGGACANCAAAAACCTACCGGTAGGATCTTGTACAGGCAAAACTTTGATTATCAGGCAAAACCTACCGATAGGACTTTTCCAGTGGACAACACCTACTGGTAGGTTCTCTAAATATCTGAAACTTTAAGACTGTCTTGTCATNCGGTAGGTTCTCTAAAAATCTGAAACTTTAAGACTGTCTTGCCATGCTTTTGGGCTTTGGGTTCTTTGGTTCCAAGTATATAAGTGGACATAAAATAAGGATAAATTATGGTATATCGGACCTTGGTTAGTCAAATGGTAAATTATACACGGGTATGGGTTATGATCCCAGTTAAAGGGATGCTATTGACGTGATGTCGGGTTGTGCGACAATCATAAGTACTTTCGCGGGTTGATGGATGATCAATGGTTGAAAAAGGACCCCCAGNCCGGGTTGTGCGACAATCATAAGTACTTTCGCGGGTTGATGGATGATCAATGGTTGAAAAAAGACCCCCAGTTTTAGGGGTGTCACAGTGACAGAGACCAAATGACAGGAATCCTTGANTGAACATTTCATATGCACTTAGGTTGGGAGAGTAGCCTCTGTAGAAAATACTCTACTAGGCGTGGCTCACCTTATACGAGAAACCATTTCAGGTGCAGGATACACGCTGGAGGAAGACCCTCACGTGAGAGCTCAAGGATTAAGAAAGCTAGGATTTTTCTTTATTTTGAGTATTTGTAAATGATTATGAAAGCTTTGTTTTTGACATGTAAATTCATGAAAATGAATGTAATAGAATTGGTATGGACCTTGTGTAATATGAAAATCTTCATTATACATGGGTTGGATATAAATAATATGTTTTGAAATGAATTGGAAATGAAAAACAGGTGAAACGGGCAGATTTGGGCAGGACCTACCGGTAGGATCTTGTACAGGCAAAACTTTGATTATCAGGCAAAACCTACCGATAGGACTTTTCCAGTGGACAACACCTACCGGTAGGTTCTCTAAAAATCTGAAACTTTAAGACTGTCTTGCCATGCTTTTGGGCTTTGGGTTCTTTGGTTCCAAGTATATAAGTGGACATAAAATAAGGATAAATTATGGTATATCGGACCTTGGTTAGTCAAATGGTAAATTATACACGGGTATGGGTTATGATCCCAGTTAAAGGGATGCTATTGACGTGATGTCGGGTTGTGCGACAATCATAAGTACTTTCGCGGGTTGATGGATGATCAATGGTTGAAAAAGGACCCCCAGTTTTAGGGGTGTCACAGTGACAGAGACCAAATGACAGGAATCCTTGAGATTTAAAGTTATGGAGTTTATGGGATTTCCTGGACAGAATATAAAATTCTTTCCCAGAGGATTTTCTGAACANGACCCCCAGTTTTAGGGGTGTCACAGTGACAGAGACCAAATGACAGGAATCCTTGAGATTTAAAGTTATGGAGTTTATGGGATTTCCTGGACAGAATATAAAATTCTTTCCCAGAGGATTTTCTGAACAAAATATAATAAGTTATCAAATGTAAAAGTCACAATTTAGCTTAAGGATCTGAACATGTAATTAATCACCCCGGTTGTTATACTTGTGCTTGGGAACTCAATTAACCTCTGTGTCGACATGAAGTTAATCGGAAGATAAAGATGGATTATGAAAATTAAGAGCATGGTTCTGATGTCTTTGTAAAGGTTCANGTAATTAATCACCCCGGTTGTTATACTTGTGCTTGGGAACTCAATTAACCTCTGTGTCGACATGAAGTTAATCGGAAGATAAAGATGGATAATGAGAATTAAGAGCATGGTTCTGATGTCTTTGTAAAGGTTCACAAGAATTGTCTGTGTCGAGACTCAACCCGTCTACAAACAAGTAAGTGTTTCTACAAGGCATCCAACCATTGCATTAGTATTCCATTCTTAGGTGAAGCACAATAATGGTGAAAATTGAAATATAGTCATGAAGATCTAGCTGGGGTATTNAAACAAGTAAGTGTTTCTACAAGGCATCCAACCATTGCATTAGTATTCCATTCTTAGGTGAAGCACAATAATGGTGAAGATTGAAATATAGTCATGAAGATCTAGTTGGGGTACTTGCCTAGAACCAATGAGTCTTCATATTCCAAGAGTCATCTATGTCATAGAAAGGACCCATAGTTGTACAAAGTACCTTAGCTTTGCTAGATGCTTTCAATCATTCAATAAACGAATGAAATATAAAGCATTAACCATAAACAAAATGCACAAATATAACTTTCGAACGATTTATACATGTCCATTACCTCTTACTAAAGAGTGAATGAGAAACTACTCACTCTTCATGGCTTTGGTAAAGCTAGAAAAGTGAGTGATTCTCATTCCTCAAAGTAGAGGAGTTACAAGGTAAAACACACTACACAAGGAGCTGATCTTCGATGAATAATGAGTGAATCACGTTCCACCCTTCACGGTTTTGGTAAAGCTCTAGAAAAGTGGAAGAGTTTCACTCCTCTAAGGGAAGAAGGAAGCTCAAACAATGGAAGCAAATGAAACTAATAATGAAAGTAGAAGAAAGCTAGTCACTTTTGGAAGATTTCCACCTCAATCAAAAGATGATCTATCTTCCTCTACGTAAGTAAATGTAAGTCTAAATCTAAGACTAACTGTACAACTAGCTCTAGCTCTAAGTGTAACTCTTGAAGCTCCCTCAATGGGAGTATTTATAGGCAAGGAGGGGGGCCAAGGAAGTGTGAAGGAATAGTATAAGGTCTTCAAAGTCCAAGTGAAATCCCCAAGGTCTGGATAGAAATTCAACCACTTTGTAGCCTGTCTGGGGACAACATTCGAACGTTGGATGGCGTTCGAACGTTGTCTCCTGTCTTTACTTGATGGGCCTTCAAACGCTGGACGGAGTTTGAACTTCCCACTCAAGTGGCCTTTGTTCTTCTGTGAGAGTAACTGCAACATGTCATATGCCATAGCACTCTTCCAAGGAGTCCTCAATTATTTCAAGCCAACGTTCGAACGTGGATTGACGTTCGAATGTGATACTCAAATACCCCTTTGTTTTTCTTCTTAGCTGCAACACGCCATGTATCATCACCTCAACAATCTAGTCCTCAAATAATTCGAACGTGGATTGGCGTTTGAACGTTCATGTCNATGTATCATCACCTCAACAATCTAGTCCTCAAATAATTCGAACGTGGATTGGCGTTCGAACATTCATGCCTTGTTTTAAACTTCTCCAATTTTTTTCCAGAACTTGTGGTTGTTGCATGAAAGTTTGGTATCCGTTGATTTTAGGCCTTTTGTACAATCTTTCTCCTTAAATGTCATCATTGAAACTCTATCAAAGCATAATTAGTCTTAAAAAGGGCACAGTAAGGTGCTAATTTTAACTACTAATCACACCCCACCCACACCTAACACCACCCACCACAAACCATCACCCACCATTGCTGCCAATCACCACCACACACCATCATCGCCAACCAACACCACCCAACACCTAAAATAGTGAAAAACTGGCCTACCACCACCAACTACCCAGTATCGTTGCCAACTACTACTACCCAAAACTCACCACTACCCACCAACTGTCGCCACCACCACTCCCCACCATTGCCGCCAATTACCACCACTCACCACCCAAAATAATAAAAAACTAACCCACCACTTGAAATAGTAAAAAACTCACTCACCGCCCACCATTGTCTCCAATCACCTCTATCCCACGACCCAAAAAAGTAAAAAACTAACTCACCACTTGAAATAGTAAAAAACTAACCCACCATCGCCCCCAATGACCACCCACCACCCACTACCCATAATAGTAAAATACTAATCGACCATCCAAAATAGTAAAAACTAACCGACCACCCACCATCATTATCAACCACCTCCATCCATCTCCTAAATAGTAAAAAACTAACCTACCACCCACAATCGCCACCAACCACCTCCATACACTACCTAAAATAGAAAAACAAAAATAACCCACCACACAAAACATTACAAAACTAACTCACCACCCACCTCCATAATCCACTACCATCGCCGCCACCACCCATTACCGCCACCACCCACCACCATAATCCATCCACTACCTAAAATANACACAAAACACTACAAAACTAACTCACCACCCACCTCCATAATCCACTACCACCGCCGCCACCACCCACTACCGCCACCACCCACCACCATCATCCATCCACTACCTAAAACAGTAAAAAAAAAACTAACCCACCACACAAAACACTAAAAAACTAACCCTCCACCCAACATCGTCGCCAACCACCACCATAATCCATTACCACCACCACCCACTACCATCGACACTACCACCCACCATCATCGCCACCACCACCTATCATTGCTGCCAACCACTACCACTCATACCCAAAATAGTAAAAAACTAGTCAAACACCCACCATCGTCTCCAACCACCACTAGCACTAGCACCCACCACCCAAAACAGTAAAAAGCTAGTCAAATTCAAAAATAATGAAAAATTATTNATCGACACTACCACCCACCATCATCGCCACCACCACCTATCATTGCTGCCAACCACTACCACTCATACCCAAAATAGTAAAAAACTAGTCAAACACCCACCATCGCCTCCAACCACCACTAGCACTAGCACCCACCACCCAAAACAGTAAAAAGCTAGTCAAATTCAAAAATAATGAAAAATTATTGAACTAAAAATAGTGAATTCAAAAACAATAAAAAATTACTGAACTAAAAAATAGTAAAAAATTATTGAACTTAAAAACAATGAAAAATTATTGATTTAAAAAATAATGAAAAATTACTGAACTCAAAAGAGTGAAAAACAGTGAATTAAAAAACAGTAAAAAATAGTGAACTCAAAAAAAGTTAACCACAACATACTACCCCAAATTCAATCAAAACTACTAATGTGAAAATAGTGAAATTTATCTAATTTTAATGTTTAGGACAACAAAATTAAATTTATTTCTTTGTTTTGGTCATTAAAAATGGGACTTAATTTACCTAATTTACTTGGTGTTAAAATATACAAAATTTAAAATAGTGAATTTTATCTAATATTAATATCTTAGACAGTAAAAATTTTATTTTATTGTTTCAGTCATTAAAATTGGGATTTAATTTTTCCTAATTTATCCAAAAATCCCCATTGAATTTGAATAACCCCGAATTTCCAAAACAGATCTGGGAGCCCCGNCCTAATTTACTTGGTGTTAAAATATACAAAATTTAAAATAGTGAATTTTATCTAATATTAATATCTTAGACAGTAAAAATTTTATTTTACTGTTTCAGTCATTAAAATTGGGATTTAATTTTACCTAATTTATCCAAAAATCCCCATTGAATTTGAATAACCCCGAATTTCCAAAACAGATCTGGGAGCCCCGGATACTCTCTCTCACACCCTCTAATCAAGTGGCATCTACCTCTGATGCCTTCAAATGAGCAAAATTGTTGCCTATTTATAGGCAAAGCTTCAATGGCATTGGACTTTAAATAAGTTGAACTCTCATGGAAATTACTTAAACTCCAAAAATCAAGAGATTGAAATCTGCATTTCCTTTGTCTTCATTGTAGGCCCCTTCAAAGATAATGACAATAATTGCCAGAGAAATTCACCCAACTATTTAATGGACCATGATATGTAGAACATATAATTTCTATTCTTTGCCTTCCTTCTACTTTAGATAACTTCTCCACATTTCTTCACAAAAGACTCAGGTGAGCTCATTGTCTTTTAGCGTCGGCGAATGATTTTGGATCAAATTTGGCACACAAAAGTCTTCGATTTTTGGTGCAGATCTAGCAACTTCCACAATATTCCACCAAAAGCTCACCCACATCCCACATCGGCGGCACTCCGATGCCGGATTTCTTGACCGACAACGCCACGTGTTATTAAATTCAAAGCCACTTGAAGCTTCTAGCGTCAACAATTCATGACTCTTTTTGCTCGTAAGATGTAAAAAATTCTCTCTCTTTCTCTCTCTCTCTCTCTCTCTCACTTCTCTAAGAAGGTGCAACACTTTAACTCACCTCATAGGGATGAGCATGACTTTATAAATTAGAGAAAATAGGCCACAAGGGTATGCTATCATTTAAAAAAATATAAAATTAGATTGGACTAGAGAACAAAAAAAGAACAGATGATATGAACTTAATACCATAAAAGTACAATGTCTAGACTAGAAGACAAAAAAGAACATCTAGATTGAGTTGTGGCCAATTGTCAATTTTTTTCCTTAACTAGCAAGGAATAAAAGAGAAAATTTTGGACCCATTAATTATGGGTTTGGCTACCCATATGGGCTAGACCCCAAACCCAACATTTTCTTAGATCCAGTTGATAAAAAAAATTATTACCAAAAAATGATACCAAACTAGTGATCTTAATAATTGATCATTGGTTAAAAAACCCACCAGGACCTTCAAAAGACACACGAATACATAGACATGAAGAAAAGAGGGACACCTATGTGGTGCGGGCCTAAAGCTCCTCGGTGTTCTAGTCAAATTTGTGAACAACTGAATAAAAACTTAGTAGCGATAGTTATAAAAATAGGTATATAAATAGATTATATTAAATTGTATAAAGTATAACTTATGCACTAATCTAAACATAATGTATAGTAAGCAAAAACAGTGCACTCACAAGGACGTAGATCTGCACAAACAATTAATAAGATAACCATAATAGATAATTCGATCCTTGTGAAATACAATACCCTTAAGATAGATTTGCTCCCTCTCGGTGCTCAAAGTTGATGAACAACTGTCTCCCAAAATAGAACTAATTTTAAGTTCTTGAAGAAACAACACTTCAATCTTCAAGATTCCAACGAATACAATTTGTGTTTATACTTCAACCGAACCAAAAGAATAATTCCATAATATGCACAGAGAGATANTTGAAGAAACAACACTTCAATCTTCAAGATTCCAACGAATACAATTTGTGTTTATACTTCAACCGAACCAAAAGAATAATTCCATAATATTCACAGAGAGAAAGAAGAAATTATAAAATTGGAATCCAAAATTAGGATGGATTGAAATGGCAATGGGGTAGTCAATTTATTGACCTTTGGTGGCTATTCAGATTGCCTAAAAAGGCATGGATTGCCACTGTTCAGATTGAAGAGATACATTCTTTAATTTGAACAGGTAAAGGCACCAAAGGTAGCTTTGGAGTGAACACAACCTTTGGAATGAACCTGACCCATTTTGGCTCCAAATTCAAAGAAACGGATAGAAATTTTAATTCCGATTTACATTTGGATCTGATTGGTTTGACCCATGACCCACACCGCTACAAATAATTTTTGTACAAAAAGATTATATCTTTTTGGCCCAAGCTTGAGCCCGGCTGGGCCAGAGCAAGGCAGGCTGGCGGTGTGCGTGTGTGATAACCAATGNCAAATAATTTTTGTACAAAAAGATTATATCTTTTTGGCCCAAGCTTGAGCCCGGCTTGGCCAGAGCAAGGCAGGCTGGCGGTGTGCGTGTGTGATAACCAATGTAGTGTAGGTGCTCGCTTCGCTCATAAAAGTGTGTTACCCCTTGGGGTCCAACCTATGAACTAACTAGGAGTATATTAACTCACCAAAGTGTTGATTTTCTTCCAATGTGGGACAAGTTTTATTTCATTACACAAATTTTAATTTATTTTACCACTTCAAATGGGTCACTTTGAGACAAAATTTTTCATTCAAATTTTCATGGTTTTGGACAAATAAATATACCACATTAATCTCCTCGCAGAGGAAANCACCAAAGTGTTGATTTTCTTCCAATGTGGGACAAGTTTTATTTCATTACACAAATTTTAATTTATTTTACCACTTCAAATGGGTCACTTTGAGACAAAATTTTTCATTCAAATTTTAATGGTTTTGGACAAATAAATATACCACATTAATCTCCTCGCATAGGAGAATGCGTTTAAATTTGATTCCACTAATTTCGAGGTGTGGGTCTCAATTTTATTTAAGCCTCAAGTTGCTCAAATAATTTTATTTAAAACCATTTTTCCAAAAATCCCCCACATGAATGAAAATTTGATGTATGATAATGCAGACGCTGGTTCAAGTATAGGTGACAAGTAANCGTTTAAATTTGATTCCACTAATTTCGAGGTGTGGGTCTCAATTTTATTTAAGCCTCAAGTTGCTCAAATAATTTTATTTAAAACCATTTTTTCCAAAAATCCCCCACATGAATGAAAATTTGATGTATGATAATGCAGACGCTGGTTCAAGTATAGGTGACAAGTAATTGCATCTAGATAAGTAGCTAGTGGCCTTAAACTTCATGTAGTGACAAACTATCGGATTTACTATGCTAATCAATGAAAATGATGTCTTTAAACTGTCAGCCGTTTGTGTAAACCAAGACAATATAATTCACACAATTTTCCTTCGAACATAGTTGATTTTCACGTTTGTGTTCATTTTGGCCTTGAACATCACTTGGTTTCATGAGTAATTTTAGACTAATCAAACTACGATTCTCATAGAAGCAGTCCCTTCTTTACTCACATAGGTGATTTGTGATTAAAACTATTCTGCTATACCTCATTTGGACATTTTTAAGCCACAAAATATCATTAAAAATGTAATTTATCCTAGTTCTCACGGCATATGTGCACTGTCTCATCATAGGAATGAGAATGAGTTTAGAAAATCTCCTCAGTGCGTACTGAGTTACACATAATTCAGTGGTCCCTTTGAACTTAGATCTTGGGATCTCCAATCAACTAAGTTGGGTTGTCATTATGGTGACTCTTGGTTATGTAATAGGCTTTAATCCATTCTCCTTGATGAACTTTTTACTTGCTCTCTAGTTAAATCTTTTGTAAGTGGATCCGTAATATAATCATTTGACTTCACATAGTCAATAAATATAATACCATTAGAGAGCAATTGTCTAACGGTATTGTGTCTATGACGTATGTGTCTAGACACCGTTATAAATACATTTATGTGCTCGTCCAATCATAGATTGGCTATCACAGTGAATGCATATTGTAGGCATAGGCTTTGGCCAATTTGGAATATCCTCTAAGAAGTTCCAAAGTCATTCTGCTTCTTCTCCAACTTTTTTTAAGACAATGAACTCAGATTCGATTGTAGATCTAGCAATACAAGTTTGCTTTGAGGATTTCCAAGATACGGCTGCACTACCCAAGGTAAAGACATATCCACTCGTAGATTTTGAATCTTTAGTATCAGATATCTAATTAGCATCAGTATATTTCTCGAGTCCTACTAGATACTTCGTGTAGTGCAAACCATCGTTTTGAGTATGCTTTAAATATCTCAAAACCCTGATTATTGCTTTGCAGTGGTCTTTTCCAAGACTACTAGTATATCGACTTGTCTTACTCACAAAGCATGTGATATCCGGACGGGTATAATTTATAATGTACATTAAACTACTAATTATATGTACATATTCTAACTGAGATATGCTTTCACCCTTATTCTTTGAAAAATGGATATTAACATCGACCGGTGTTCTCATAAGTTTTATCTCATACTTCTTGAACTTATCAAGTACTTTATCAATATAATGAGATTAAGATAATGTGAGTCCATATGACGTTCAAGAAATTTTAATTCCTAACATAACGTCAGCAACACTTAGATCTTTCATTTCAAACCTATTGGTAGCTTTAATGACATTGTTATTGTTGCATATAATTAGCATGTCGTCTACATAAAAACATACAATAACATATCTACTATAAGTGTTCTTGACATGTACACGTTTGCCACACTCATTTATTTTAAACCCATTTGACAACATTGTTTTGTCAAATTTTTTATGCCACTGCTTCGGTACTTGTTTTAAACCATACAGAGATTTAACAAGCTTCCATAGTTTCTTTTCTTGTCCATGAGCAATGAACCCCTCAGGTTGTTCCATGTATATTTTTTCATCTAATTCACTATTTAAGAATGTTGTCTTTATATCCATTTGATGTATTTCAAGACTATTCAATGCAATTATAACAATTAACATCCGTATGGAAGTAATTTTAGTAACTGGTGAATAAGTATCAAAATAATTCAAACCTTCCCTTTGTTATATCCTTTGGCTGCAAGTCTAGCTTTTTACTTTTCAATGAATCCATCAGCTCTCATCTTCTTTTTAAAGATTCATTTATAGCCTAAAGGTTTGTTACTTAGTGAAAGATCCACCAACTCCCATGTATGATTCCTCATAACGAATTCGATTTCAGAATCGACAACTTCCTTCCAATAAGGAGCTTCGGGAGATGACATAGCTTTTTTGAAACTTTGAGGATTATTTTCTAATAGATAAATTAGAAAATTAGGACCAAATGACTTCGAATTCTTTGTCCTCTTACTATGTTNTTTTTTGAAACTTTGAGGATTATTTTCTAATAGATAAATTAGAAAATTAGGACCAAATGACTTCGAATTCTTTGTCCTCTTACTATGTTTAGGTTCATCTTCAATGAACTACTCGTTTTGACCATTACTAGTTGTAGCCTTAATTGGTATCTTTAATGAGCTTGATTCATGTGATATATTAAATGAAAAATTATTTTCAAAGAATTATGCAATCCTTGACTTTATAATTGTATTAATATATACATCAGGAATCTTCGATTTATGAAAAAGAAATCGATATGCACTACTGTTATGGGTATAACCAATAAATACACAATCAATAATTTTTTGTCATATCTTAACGATTTTAGGTTTAGGAATTGCCATTTTTTCTAGACACCCACACTTTTAAGAATTTATAAGAAGGTCTTCGACCTTTCCATAATTTATATGGTGTCTTATTAGTTTACTTATAAGACACCTTGTTAAGAATATAATTAACAAAGAATAAAGCTTCCTCCCACAAGTTTTAGATTGTTGCCAAACTCGACAACATAACATTCATCATTTCTTTTAATGTTCGACTTTTATATTCAGCTACACCAATTGATTAAGGTGAAAAGGGGGCAGTTGTTTGGTAATGATTCCATGTGTTTCACAAAATTCCTTGAAAGGAGATTCAAATTCACCAACTCTATCACTTCTTAGTGTTTTTATCTTTCTGCTAAGTTGATTCTCAACTTCAATCTTATAATGCTTGACCATATCAATAGCCTCCTCTTTACTTCTAATTAAGTAAACATAATAGTATCTTGTGCATTCATTAATAAAAGTAATAAAATACTTTTTACCACTTTTTGTTTGTACAAACTTTAAGTTACAAACATCATTGTAAATTAATTCAAGAGGTTTGGTACTTCTTTCAATTGACTTGAAAGATTTTATTGTCAACTTTGATTCCACATAACTCTCGTATTTATGATTTTGATCAATAGACATCTTATGCAAGTTATTCAAATTAACTAATATTCTAATTGCATCATAATTAACATGTTCTAGTCTAGTATGCCACATGTTATAAAACTCAAGCAAGTAAGAAGAATTCATCTCATTCTTATTATTAGAAGATGTGGATACAACAATCATTACATTGAGCTTAAAAATCCCATCACTCATGTATCCCTTCCCTACAAATATTTTATTCTTAGTGAGTATAAATTTGTTGGATACAAAGACTAACTTAAAACCATTCTTGCTAATTAAGGAATCAGACACTAGATTCTTGCGAATATCTAGGACATGAAGTACTTTGTTCAAGGTGAGTTCCTTGCTGGATGTCATCTTGAGTATCACTTTGTCACTTCCTTCAACATTGGAGATAGAGGAATTCCCCATATCGAGTTGTTTATCATTCTCTAGATTTTTATAAGTAAAGAACATTTATTTTTTAGAACAAATATGTCAAATAGCACTGATGTCCACCCACCACTCTTTGGGGTTACCCACCAAGTTGCATTTTGAAACAATTGCGGAGAGATTTATGTCATTGACTTCCATAAAAAGCTTGTCTGTTTCAGTCATGTTTGCTTGAGCATTAAACTTGAATTTTTTTGGCGTACAACAATCTTTTGATATATGTCTTAGTTTGCAACAATTGTATCACTTGCCCTTGAATTTCTTTGATCCTTGACTTGGACCATCACCATTATGCTTCATCTTTTTGTTAGCCTTTGTTCCTCCTTCCACAATGTTGACTTTGGAGTTCATTGAGTTAAAGACACCATTTTTCTTTTTAGATTTACGGTTGTCTTCTTCTATCCTCAAACGAATAATTAATTCTTCAAGTTTCATCTTCTTATGCTTGTACTTGAGATAGTTCTTAAACTCCTTCCATTGTGGTGGTAATTTTTTCACAATTGCAGCCATTTAGAATGACTCACTAAAAGACATACCCTCGGCATGGATGTCATGAAGAATTACTTGAAGTTCTTAAACTTGGGATATAACAGTCTTAGAATCCATCATTTTGAAATCTAAGAACTTGTCAATGATGAATTTCTTCATGCAGACATCTTTAGTCTTGTACTTTTCCAATTTTGACAGTACTATAGACATTATATAGTACATTGTCTAACCCATTGAAGATGTAATTTTTACACAAGAAATCTGAATGCTTTCAAGCATCCACCGCAACCACATTTCCACAGTGGATCCATTCTCATCAATTGAAGGAACATCTTCATTTAGGAACTTTGCAAGGTTCAACGTTGTGAGATAGAACAACATCTTTTGTTGCCAATGTTTGAAGTTCAAGCCATTGAATTTCTCGAACTTCTCTCGATGAGACAAACTCACGATTGTTGGAATAGAACTTGTTGATGTCATTTCTGTTACACAAACAGATGCAAATGATTTAATACTAGAATCATTAGTCTAACAGAATACACAATTCTGATTGTGATAAGTATAGCAATTAAAAATAGTAATAGAATACAAAATTTGATTTTAAACTTATAACACTACTTAATCTAATTATAAAACTGAAATCTGTCTTAAGATTGTTATAGAAAATAGGTACATAATTAGATCATATTAAACTATATAAAGTCTAACTTATGCACTAATCTAAACAAAATGTATAGTAAGCAAAAATAGTACATTCACAGGAACGTTTGCACGAACGATTAATAAGAAAACTAGAATATATAATCCAAACCTTGTGAAAAACAATCTCCCAAAGAAAGATTTGCTCCCTTTCGGTGCTCAAGGTTGATGAGCAACTGTCTCCCAAGATAGAATGAATTTTATGTTTCAATTTTTAAGATTCCAGCAAACATAACTTGTGTTTATACTTGAATTGAACCAAAAGAATAATGCAACAATATGCAGAGAGAGATAAAAGTAATTATGAATTGAAATCTAGAATTAGGTTGAATTGAAATGACAATGGGGCAGTCTATTTATAAAGCTTTAGTGGCAGTTTAGATTGCCTAAAAAGGCATGGGTTGCCACTATTCAGATAAAAGAGATACATTCTTCAACCTAAATAGGTAAAGGAAACCTCTGGAGTGAACATAGCATCTGGAATGAACCAGACCTATTTTGGCATCGTTCAAAGTAATAGATAGAAATTTAAAAATTCAGTTGGATTTAAAGTGTTGTTGGGATTTTAATTCCGATCCGCGTTCGAATTTGATTGGTTTAATCTATGACTCGCACGACTTTAAATAAATTTTGTCAAAAAAAAAAATATTTTTTTGGCCTGAGGCGAGGCGGGCGAGGTGGCGTGCATGTGTGATAATCAAGGTAGTGTAGGCGCTTTCTCCGCTCACAAAAGTGTGGTACCCCTTGGAGCCCAACCCATGAAGTCAACTAGAAGTATATTAACTCACCAAAGTATTGATCTTCTTTCAATGTGGAATAAACCTTATTTCACTACACAATTTTTTTTTTATTTAATTACTTCAAATGGGTCACTTTGAGACATAATTTCTTATTCAAATCTTAATAGTTTTAGACAAATAAATATATCACTTTAATCTCCTTACAAAGGAGAATGTGTTTAAACTTGGTCCCACCAATTTCGAGATATGAATCCCACTTTTATTTAAATCTCAAGTTACTCAAATAATCTTCTTTAAAACCATTTGTTTCAACAGCGACTTCTTATGTAGTTTTGTCGCGTTGTGCGTTAAAAATGGTTGAATCTTGGAGAGGGACTCCCTTTTATATGCTGGTGCTGAATGTAACTAGTGGAGAGTGGGTTGGTGATGTTAATCGGCTACTAATTTGGTTGGAAAGAACCTAGATTTCAACCACATGTAATTTTCAAGTAAAATTTCCTAGGAGTCTCCCATAGCTGACTCCCCATGTCTAGCTGACATTTTTAATTGGTTTAGACCTCGAAAAAAGGTCTCTTTGAGTGCTGAATCTCATCTATATTCTGGAGAGACACTTTCAAATGGATAGAAATTTATTTTTGAGAGTTTGATTTTAGTTCATTTATTTTTTTCATTATTTCTATTTTTTTTATTTATCAAACATGATATTTTATTTATTTTTTCAACTTTTTATCATTTTATTTTTTCATTGTATTAAACAGAGTATTATTCTGGATTCTCTCCGTGTCCAAAATATAGGATTTGCTAGTTTTTTGGGGCCGAACTTAATGGCTCAAATTCCCCATATCACATGTAATACTAGATCAAGAGATCAGAAATAAAAATAAAAAATAAAAAACAGACATTTTCTTCATTTAGTATTATGGAAGGGGATTTATTACCTCAAAACCGAATTATTTGTGTTTGACATTATTTTTACATCTTTATTTTTTATTTTAATGATAAATAACGTATTATTTTCGAAGTCGGGTCACACACTATTGAATCCATTTCAACTATTTTTGTGTAAAGATTCATGTTATGTAAATGGTACGAAAAATTTGAGTAAATATTAAATGTAACGGTGATAACATGTAATTATTGATGATATGGTATCACCAATTAATAATAAAACTTTAAGTAGGTAAGATAAATCTCATTTAAGCTTACATGAAAGAAAAGTGATGAATTATTTATTTGCATGATAAATTGATTATTAATTTTTGTGAGATTAATTTATTTATTTATTTGAATATTATTAATAGATAATACTATCGTATATTAGCATATAATATTCCCGTTATAATAAATATTTTGACAAAAAATCGGGGTCATTGGCGGACCGAAAGGGTGGACACAGACGGAGAAACTTTAAAAGAGACAGCTGCCACGACAAACGACAAATGCAAACGTGTGAGATGTACCCCCGTCCAGCACGCACAAACAACATTCTTACGCGTAACCAAGCGAAGACATCTAAGCCCATTATCTTTGGATACTAGCTCATCCAAAGGCAGAAAAAGACAGATTACTAGTAAATCAGCCCCTTCAACTACTCCCACAGAAATAGTACCTGCCTTCACCGAAAGATCTATATAATAAAATATAAATGTATTTAAATTTTATTCTAATCATATTTTTTCACTCAAAATTATCATTAATTATTTATCTCACCCATCATTCATTTGTCAAACTCAAACGTCAAATTACATCACTTATTTCAATCACATATTTAATCATTTATATATTTCCTTCCTAAAAATATTACACAACTCATTTATATGATTTTTTAATTATTTAATATTTAATTAATTTGTAATTAATATATTTTAAAAAAATTTAATATAGTGAGATTAATTTTGTAAACACACGAATTTTATATTTTATCGTGCCTTCAAACACAAGTTATGACTAATTTATACATATTTTTTCTCTATTTTACCAAACAAAAAAAAAACAATCATTCTTACTCTTCATCTCTCTTATCAAATATATATATATGTATTACTCTAATTTTTATCCTTTCATTTTTTTATCTATCCTACCAAATGAATCATCAAGTCTTTGGTGAAAATTACTTTTTCAGTCTCATATCTTTTTTTATCCAATCACATGGTGACATCTATGAACCTGTTTTTCCTTACTTTACAATTTTAATCATCATTTCCTATAAATAATATTCTGTACTATAAACTTATATGGGTAAAAAATTATTATTTAATATTGTACCAAAATCACTAGAAAATAAATGTGAGGTAACAACTTCCAATACAACTCAATAAAGTAGGTATTGTGGGTCGATCTTAATATTTTAATATTGATCTTTAAATTTTTTTTTGGTGGTAACGTGATAATTTAATATATCTTTTATCATTGTAACTCTTCTCAGAATACTGACTATAAATAGCAACGTTGCCTTAGGGGAGACGTTGTCCAGCTCATATACGGAACCCCATTCTCCCCCTTTTCACATCTATAAAACACAGTCCTCGGAACTCACTTTGCTGAGGTCTCAAAATAGCTCTGCCCCCCCAGATATATTTGGCTTTTAAGCTTTCTGAGGGGAGAAGCTGTGCCAATATGGGTGTTCTTTCATCTTCAAACGCCAAGCAATGGACGCTGGGTTCGGCTTTTTTCGTAATATGCATCTGCTGCTTCTTCCTCGCCGGCGGTACCGCTGCTGCACGGCAGCTGAACAGCGGAAACTCATCAAACCCTGGCAGGGACCAGATTCGCCGGAACCTTTTGGACAATGGACTCGGTTTAACACCACAGATGGGGTAATCTAAACTCCTTCTATCATGATCTCTTTGCTTTTCATGGACTTTTTTCTTGTTCATTAATTTGCATTTTATCGGAAAAAACATATAGAATAACGTAGTATTGAAAGGAAAGTCGTTCACTTCATGTGGTGTATGTTTAGTTTACCACAGCACAATTTTACTTTTTATTAAAACAAAAAAAAAAAAAAATTATATAACATCAAACTAACATGAATTTCGTGCACTATCTTTTTTAATTCAAATCATGACTTTCTATTCCTTATCAAATCATATGGAGACTTGCTCACCTCAGCGAAGAGTTGAGTCTTCTTGCTGGCTCTAGCTAGATGCCAAGCCCCACCTCCTCCAGAGATGGCCTTTCTTTGGATTTTCTTTCTTCCTTTTTTTCTTCTTACTCTTTTCTTATTGATAGTTGGTATGACTCCATTTTGTGGAGTCCCATTGTGTGTGTATTTTTCGTCTTAAATGTTGTGATCGTGCAGTAATTATGGTGAATAATAATGAATCAAACAATTAAAAAAATAAGAAAAAATAATACAGAAATTTACGTGATTCGACAATGTGCCTATATCCACAGGAGTGAGCGGCCGTTCTTTTTTATTATTCAACTAATCAGCATCCCCCATACATAAAATATATCAATTTCGTTTCAGCATCTGCCTCCTTGTAATTGTGTACACAGCAAATATGGGTCGCACATACTTTAACATTAAATTAATGAAATAATAAAATATAGCAGTTGGTCAGAATTTTTGTTAGAGCGAGGAAGAGAAGATCTCGTACTTCAAAGCAATATAACATCCTGTATTTAAAAATGTCGAAGAGATCAATGTGTCTATCAAAGTTTTACTACGTAAGTCCAACTAGCTGACAAATTTACCACATACATATATATATATATATGAATGATAATTGAAATTGTTGAAGTCTATGAAAGATAATTCAATAATGATAGACTGACCAAAATTTAGGATCAAATTTAGAGCTCAAATGACATGACAGTTGACTTGGACTTCTTTGGTGTCATGCCATTTAGGTTCCAATAAAAATTTCAAATAATTAACTGTCATGTCATTTGGATTCTAAATTTGGTCCCAAATTTTAGTCAATATAACATTACGCAAGATAATTAATGCAACGAATGCTACGACCAAGATCATAATATGTGGCATAAATTTTTGAAATTATGAAATATATGGAAAAAATATTCTTAAAAGCTGCAATTATCTTAAAAGCTGTAATTATTTCTTTTTTGTCTTGTTTGTTATTATTTTTCTTAATGGGTGGAGCCAGGTCCAGAGTGTCTTGACAACTCATATTGCTGGCATAGGTGCAATTTCTTTTCGGACGCATATTTTTGTCAAAGTATTGCTTGCCGACTACAATTTCATTTGGTAGCTCTATAAGAACTTAATCTATTTCACAAGCTTAAAATAGGTAACTTCTTGAGTTTTTCCTTTTTTGTGTTTAATTAGAGATCTCTTGAAAAATATTTGGTGGGGGTTATTCTCGCCCCTCAAATCTTTTTTTCCACTCCATTTAGTCATCTTATTTTAATCTATTAACTTCATCTCATCTATATTCACCTCATTAGTTACAAAGTTCACCTTATTTATATTCATTCAATTAAACTATTAAATATAGGGTTAATCTCAACTTGCACTCCGAAAGATCACTCGAATATCAATTTATACCCTCAAAGTTTAAAAATAACAATTTACTCCCTGAAAGATATAAATTCATATTAATGTGCTTGAAAGATATTTAACGAATATTAATGAATGAAATTCTTTTTTCATCATAAATGTGAAATATTTAAATTTGAAGGTGAAATTTATAATTAGACCAAACTTTTTTAACGGCAAAATGGACGATAGGTAACCTCGGTGCACATTGATATAAATTTATATCTTTTAAGATATAAATTGATATTTTTAAACTTTTAGAGTGTAAATTGCAATTTGAGATTAGTAGTGTCCCTCAAGTAGTGTACATGTGCCTCTTTCCTACGAAAAATGCAACTATAATTATCACTTGGGTTAAAATGATTCGATAGTAGAAGAAAGTAAATGACAAAAACAAATTTGACAAGTGAAGTGAGAATCGGGTTATAGTTTTGGGAGAACATTTAAGCAATCCTAAAAAATAGAATATAAGTACAGATTTGGATAAAAAATTAATGTAGTAGTTGTACATATTCAAATGCTAAGTGCTAAGTGCTAACCCATGTGGTGAAGGTGATATCATAGTCCACTAGCCCTACTTATTGTTGATGTTCTTACCCCCTTTATGAAAAATCTTATGGTGGTGGTTTTCTTCTTGAATATATGCTACATCATGTATGTACATATATAAAATATGTATTCTCTCTCTCTCTCTCTCTCTCTATATATATATATATATATATATATATATTGGTTATATATGCATATAAGCTACAAGATTATATTCTTTGCGCTGATCAGATGGAATAGCTGGAACCATTTCAATTGCCACATTAAAGAGAAATTAATCAGGGAAACAGGTGACTTCATTATGTATCAGCACTTGTTGATGAATCATAGATTCTTTTCTTGTCATAATTATTGCAACATATTAATTTGACAGTTTCATTATTGCTCTTTAACAATAGCGGATGCAATGGTATCAAGTGGCCTTGCTGCCGTAGGATACAAGTATATAAATTTAGGTAAGACAATGGTTGTATCAATTTTATTGACGTGAATGCATATGTTTATGAATTTCTAAAATTCCATTTTTATTTTTGTAATTTAGATGATTGCTGGGCTGAATTGAATAGAGACTCTCAGGTACTCCATAACTCGTTCTTTGAAATTTTTTCCCGTCATGTTGAGTTCTTTGTCTCCCTCTTGATCTTTCTCCCTTTAAGGGACTTAACATGTTCAGTAAGTCTCGGGGAAATGCATATCTCTATTGGCAAAAAAACAAAAAAGGATTTTGGTTACCTCAAAAGCACAGTCCAATGTGGTGGGCGAATCTCCCACTTGTGTAATGAGCCATGTGATTCATATTCCTGTTGTCTTTCATATGTATAGTGGTTATTATTCCCCTATATGATATTATTTTGCAATCATTTATATGCGCATGGAATATTTACCTAAGGAAACCAACACGAGTCAATTTCGCAAAGTCATCCTTATCTCTTATATAGATCCATGTATGTATACTGAAATCCATATAAAATTAAGTTTCTTTATGTTTCCTAACTCGCCCACACTTATCTGCATATCTAGTTATACAACCCAAATATATACCTTGCTCTGATCCCAATGTTACAAGTTTACCTCAATTGAAATCCAAATGTGGTGGGCAGATCTCCTACTCGTTTCACAAGGCACGTGATTCATGTTTTTGCTTTCCTCATCTGTATAGTGACTACTAGAGTCATCCATACATTTCCCACATTACAAATCCAATGATTTTAAGATTGTGTCCTCAAAGAGTAATTTTCTAGGGAGGGAAAATCTAAGAAAAAAGAAATTGTACCTCTTACTATATGTGCATATGTTTATATATGATGATACAATAATCAATAGATCGGCCTTTACTAGTCACACTTCAACCTCAAACAACATGACTTCAAAGGCACAATTTAAATGAGATGGCCGGCAAGCAGTGAAATTTGATCACCAGCACATAGGAAGTTCAGCCCTTCGCTGTAGCTCGAATATAAACAACATCCAAGCTGAGCTCCTAACCTCTAAACAAGCTCTTCCAACAGGAAAAGTTGTATAGACCACCAAGCACCCCAACAGCTCATCTAATGATTTCTGGAGTTCAACCTTCTTGAGTGCAATCACCTTATTTTTAGAAGGCCACGCCATGTTACATTGAGGGAATGTAGCTTCTAATGGCCCAATATTTCCTCACTAAACTCCTAACTAACTTGGGAACCATGTGATGATGACATAGAGACCACCCCACCTCTGAGTATTAATATAACGGCCTTCACCATGTAAAGACATATAAAAAAAACACCTTACATAGTGTAACTTATCTTCTCTCTCAAGTAATAGACATTCATCCAAAGGAGCAAGAGATTTCATTAGAATGGATTAGTCAATCTTTTGAGTTGGTAAACCACTATAGTCTGTGTTCTTTCCCTTACCTAGTACTTATGTCGGCTTTTCAATTAACACAGTACATAGAGTCATCATAAATTATTTTTAGAGTGATCTCTCCTCTGTTAAGTCATACTTAATTATAGCACACAAGCTTGAGCTTTTTAGCTTAAGCATTACTATCTCGTGCTTTGAGTTCATACATTATCAGTTGGCACCATCTGTGGAAACGATTTTTATTGTTTCTTTGAATTTTTCGTTCATATCTATTACTTGATGTTCTTAACTCGAAGTATGAGTCAGATTTCAGAAAACCAACATGGGATTCCAAGGAACCCTTCGAGGGTTCATCCTCCTCCTCTAAATACCCAGAATCCCCCAATCGAAAATCCACTTCCTGGGAATGAGCCAGAGACTTATCAACAAGCCCTCTGCTGCCTTCTCAGGCAAAATGAGGAACTAGTCACCCCCATCCAAGCCCATAATCTACAATCAACCCATCAAATTCCTCCTCAACCTATTTAGAATCCCCTAAACCTCCATAATCAACCAATTCAAAATCCCTTAAACCTCCAGAGTTAACTCGTTCAGAACCTTCTGAACTCCCAGCATCCTCTGAATCCTCCAAAACCCCAAAAACAGTGTAACCAGGGATTGTCACAACCAATCTAGGGAGAACCTTAGACATTCGTTCTTAAGAGAGGAGAACAACGATGAAGCATAAGACAAAACCGCAGGAGGAGGAAAGGTAACTCAACTACTCTCGCAGTAGAACGTGTTGGATTGATTTTGAGAAGAACGATTTAGGGATCCAACACGAGCTGGGACACACAAAGGAGGTCGTAAAAAATAGAGTGCCAGTCACCATGGAGGCTCTAGTTCAACAAACTGAGTCCCCTTTTACTATTGAGGTCCTGCATTTTTCTCTACCACTTAAGTTCAAAACTCCCCAGATCGATGTGTTCGATAGAACTAAGGACTCCATGGACCATATGAACTCATACAAGAACCAAATGGAACACTATGGGTATTAGGAATCTATTCACTGTCGAGGAGGTAATAGGCAAACTTAGATAAAGCAGGAGGGTACTCGACACCACTCTCTAGCCAATAGATTATCAAACCCACCAAAAGACTCCACCCATTGGGGGACAACCTAGTTAGACAGATGTTGTTGTGGCCAAGGACTTCACGGATGAAAGGATGCATAGAAAACCTAAACCCCGCCTCGAAGACGGTTACAAAAAAAATAGGTCTTCTTGAGAACATAAATATTGTATCTCTTCTTAACTTTTGGAATGTGAATCGTCACTTTACAGGGAAAGCTATAATGCCCCCATAAAGGCCTGGGCTCAACTATCAGTCAAGTGGATTTGGGTCGAGACCAGAAATAGGTTAGGTCAAAACAAATCCCGCAACATTTTTCCTTTTTAAAGCTACTGAGGACGATGCACTCCATTTTTTACTCCTACTTCATATTCTTGAACTTGCTGGAGGACTTTATTTGAAAGGATCTCATCCTTTTGACTTGAGGTTAATACCTAGGGGTCAAGAACACGAGTGGGAACCTCTAAAATTCACTCCAAAAGGCCCCCTAGCTTTCGCCAACAATCAATGGAAGAGCCTCTTCTTGAACCTCATCCATTTAGGAGGAGTGTAAGAAGTCGACTCAGAGTATGTATTAGACACAACCCTTACCATAGGAACCCCACACCTTAAGCTATGGTACAATTCAGGTAGATGAGAGTGACAATCTACAATGGCGCTAAGATCAAAGCTCCAGAACCTCACCAAAGACAACCTAAACAGTAATGGGAGGTCAACGAAGAAAGGTAAAGGTAAGAAAGACCCTAGGGAGCTCCTAAAATAACAAAACCTGAGGACCACAAATTGAAACCCTATGTACCACCACCAAGGGTCAATTCGATCTAGGATGGTATGAAAAAAGAGAAACGTACCTAAAGAGAACTGCTCCTAAGACTTCTCCTATTTGACAAAAAGACTAAATACCTCATAAAAAAGATAAAAAGTTCAAATACCTTCAGATTTTTGGTGGTTTAATTCCATCATGCACCAGACATACATTCAAAAGGTGTACAAGGCACATCGTTGATGAAACCCACATGCATGCACACGATGAAGATATATTAAAAATCAACATGGCATGTACATTTCACCCTTNGTCACTTTACAGGGAAAGCTATAATGCCCCCATAAAGGCCTGGGCTCAACTATCAGTCAAGTGGATTTGGGTCGAGACTAGAAATAGGTTAGGTCAAAACAAATCCCGCAACATTTTTCCTTTTAAAAGCTACTGAGGACGATGCACTCCATTTTTTACTCCTACTTCATATTCTTGAACTTGTTGGAGGACTTTATTTGAAAGGATCTCATCCTTTTGACTTGAGGTTAATACCTAGGGGTCAAGAACACGAGTGAGAACCTCTAAAATTCATTCCAAAAGGCCCCCTAGCTTTCGCCAACAATCAATGGAAGAGCCTCTTCTTGAACCTCATCCATTTAGGAGGAGTGTAAGAAGTCGACTCAGAGTATGTATTAGACACAACCCTTACCATAGGAACCCCACACCTTAAGCTATGGTACAATTCAGGTAGATGAGAGTGACAATCT
The DNA here is from genome assembly GCA_963454935.2 of Ilex paraguariensis. Lineage (NCBI taxonomy): Eukaryota > Viridiplantae > Streptophyta > Magnoliopsida > Aquifoliales > Aquifoliaceae > Ilex > Ilex paraguariensis. The sequence goes on from CAUOFW020002837.1 coordinate 172,197, forward strand.
ACAATGGCGCTAAGATCAAAGCTCCAGAACCTCACCAAAGACAACCTAAACAGTAATGGGCGGTCAACGAAGAAAGGTAAAGGTAAGAAAGACCCTAGGGAGCTCCTAAAATAACAAAACCTGAGGACCACAAATTGAAACCCTATGTACCACCACCAAGGGTCAATTCGATCTAGGATGGTATGAAAAAAGAGAAACGTACCTAAAGAGAACTGCTCCTAAGACTTCTCCTATTTGACAAAAAGACTAAATACCTCATAAAAAAGATAAAAAGTTCAAATACCTTCAGATTTTTGGTGGTTTAATTCCATCATGCACCAGACATACATTCAAAAGGTGTACAAGGCACATCGTTGATGAAACCCACATGCATGCACACGATGAAGATATATTAAAAATCAACATGGCATGTACATTTCACCCTTGCATGAGCCGCCCCTCCTCAACTATTTAGTTGCGTCATGTCCCACCTAACCTTTGATGAATACATCCCCAAAGGTACAATCTTTACCTCAAATATGGTCTATCCCCAACTGAAGGCCAAAAATAGTATTGTTCGAGCTCAGGTTAGAGGACAATTGATGAAACCATAATCAGCAGATCGGCCTTACTTATCACAGCTTAACCTCAAACAACAAGATTTTAAAGATTGAGAATGGGATGACCAACGAACAGCAAAATTTGATTACCAACATGTATGAAGTTCGGTGCCGTCTGTTGTAGCTCAGATATAAACAACATCAAAGCTGACCTTCTAACCTCTAAACAAGCTTTTCTAGGAAGAAAAGTTGTATAGACCATCAAGCACCGTCCTAACAGCTCATCCAATGATTTTAGGAGTTCAACCCTCTCAAGTGACATCACCCTATTTCTAGAAGGCCACATAACATTACATCTAGGGAATTTAGCCTCTAACGACCCAATATTCCCTCAACAAAATCCTAACAAACTTGGAGACCATGTGACGATGACATAAAGACTAGCCCACATGTGAGTATAAATATAAAAGCCTTCACAATGTAAAGACGTATACAGAAAAAAAAACACCTCACGTACCGTAACCTATCTTCTCTCTCAAGTAGTAGACAATTATCCCAAGAAGTAAGNTACAATGCGGCACTTACGTGTAAAACAAACGTCTTTGATGAAATAAATCTAAAGATCATTTTGAAATCAACCATATGTCATAAAACTAATTCATTCTTGGATGTTTCCCATCAAATGAATAATTTATATATCAAAATCATGTGCCTTTATGGGGTATCGGATTCAGGAATCGCACCTCCGGCTCCGTACGCCGTTATACTTTTCTGGAATTTCACCGACGGTAAGTGTATGAACCAAGTGGCCGGATTTTTCACCTCAGGGAGTGTCTAGCCCTACTTGCTATACCCGACACAAGTTTTCTTATGCATGTCACCGTGCGACTCTGTAGGACGTTCCATCCCACTTTTCCGAGCCTACCATCAAGCACCAATGTTGGTGTTGATCACCCCATGCAACCCTACACCCACACTCATGCGTGTAGCCCATGAATGTGATGTTAATTCCATGTCCATATTGCAATGCATGTCAAATGACAATTTTTAAATATCATTGTATACCATGACAATTAATATCATTTGCATATAATCACATAACCATTTCAAGTTCAATATATCCAAGAGCATATATCAACACTCCATCAACATGATAACACATAATACATGCTAATATTACATTTCATTCACAAGGCATAATATAAAACACAAAGCATGCCCACATGATCCCAATTTTCAAGGGATTACATAAATACTTCCATATACCAAAATCAAGCCAAGATTTTATATGGATCATTCAAACAAAATAAAAATCAGAATATATAATTTTTATATAACCAATTATTGAAACATTCTAGAAATCACAAACTAGCACTTTCTAACTACCAATTCACACTAAAATTGATCCTACCCATTTCCATAGCACCAATCATAATGGAAAAATCTTAGAAATACCCAAAACAGCCCACATGAACCCTATGGACACCTTAGGTTAGAAATAGGTCCGAGTAGGAGGAACCCTACCTCTTGANGAAAAATGTTAGAAATACCCAAAACAACTCACATGAACCCTATGGACACCTTATGTTAGAAATAAGTCTGAGTAGGAGGAACCCTACCTCTTGAAGCGTAAAGAATTTGTAGGAAGCCTCAAGAACAAGATTGAAGNTTTCTAACTACCAATTCATACTAGAATTGATCCTGCCCATTTTCATAACACCAACCATAATGAAAAAATGTTAGAAATACCCAAAACAACTCACATGAACCCTATGGACACCTTAGGTTAGAAATAAGTCTGAGTAGGAGGAACCCTACCTCTTGAAGCGTAAAGAATTTGTAGGAAGCCTCAAGAACAAGATTGAAGCCCAAAACTTAGATTTCTCCAAAATCTTTCCTTTGAATCTTCGGTGAAAATCTTTGTTTTTGGCACCCACGTGTAGCTCTCGTCGCGTAGATCGACTTTAATTCTTGGCCCGACGAATTTCGATCGACGGAACTCCGAGAATCGACAGAAGAAAGCTTGAAGAATTATTTTTTTTCTTCTTTGCTCTTGGGTCTGATCCAGCCGGCCAAATGAAGAGCAAACATCTGATTTTTCAGATATTTGCCCATTTTTATACTTTTTAAACCCTTGACCCTTGTCGCGCCAAGTGTCGTCCTTTGTCTGAGTCCGTTTTCGCCCCGAAATGATTAAATTTCGTACCGATTTAAGTTGAAAATATTTTATATGAAATTTATTTAAAATATTTTTTAAATTTTAAAATTTTTATAAAAATTTTGTTTTTAGAGGTCATCGAACACCCGTTACCTCGAAAAACATGAAAAATCTGACTATCTCAAAATTCGACGAAATTTGTCTAGGTAACTAGATTTCCTGAGACGAATCCAACGGTGAGGTCTGTTTCATCATCCGAGGTCTATAAAAANGGTTCATCGAACACCCGTTACCTCGAAAAACATGAAAAATCTGACTATCTCAAAATTCGACGAAATTTGTCTAGGTAACTAGATTTCCTGAGACGAATCCAACGGTGAGGTCTGTTTCATCATCCGAGGTCTATAAAAATATCAGTTTAAACCCGCACTATAATGACAAATTATCATTTTACCCTTTTTCAGAAAAAGTTAAAATTTTTCCCAAGTTTCACAAGCCTATCTCCAATTTCACATGAAAAATTTCTAATTCCTTAATAACAATCATAAATGGAATAGAGCCTTCAAAATATGTCATAAATCCAACCAATTCAAAAATTTTCTCAAAAAAGCTAGTCAATCCGAGTAAAGTTATACCACTCAAAATTCTTAAAACAAATGACAACAGAAGTAATTCTAGATTAAGTTGAGGAAACATATGACTATGCTCCTAGCTGATATTTTTCTGGTCTACATTCTGCATATCAAATATTGTCTCTAAACATTGTAATGAGGAGTGAGCTCAAATAGCTCACTGGAATAAATTTTCTTAAACAAAATCAAGGTTTTAAATAGTATAGATATACATAATTACATAATATGTAGAAATAACTTTGAATGAGAATTCCAAAGGATGAATGAAATGCATCAATGATAAGGAATGAGAAAAGAAATCTTACCTGTGGTCGGTTCCAACTTGGATAAACACTAGATGTTGTCAAGATTAAGTAGATGTGATACTTTTTGATTTAGTATATAATTAAGTAGTTAAATCCTACTTAAACTCAAAATAGTGTGGATTGAAAAATCAAGAATATGGTTTTCAAACTTGGTCTAAAATCGCATAAAACATAAAAAATTTGAATTATATCCAATGCATNGTTGTCAAGATTAAGTAGATGTGATACTTTTTGATTTAGTATATAATTAAGTAGTTAAATCCTACTTAAACTCAAAATAGTCAGTGGATTGAAAAATCAAGAATACGGTTTTCAAACTTGGTCTAAAATCGCATAAAACATAAAAAATTTGAATTATATCCAATGCATGCATAATTGGGCAAACCCAAGCAAAACCCTTAGGGTGTGTTTGGAAATTCATGGATGGACTGGACTGGATTAGATTTAAATTTCAAACCAGTCCAATGAAATCTCAATAGGCTGGATATATAAGGGGATAAAAAGAAATTGTGTTATCTAATCCCTGCTTTGGATAGTGCATTATGAAGGGGTTGGGATATGGACAAACTACAATTTTTTATTAAACATCTAATACCTTTGACATTGATTGATTATTTTACCCTTGAATTCTATCCAATCCTATCTCATTTTTGGCTTGACAATTGTTGGTTACCACTTTTTAAATAATTGTTTTTTTTACTTTTTGATCATTGTTGGTTACCAATTTAATAATGTGAAAAATATAAGAATGCTTATATATTCACCAAATACATGTTATTACACATTGATTTTATAATACAAGTTTATAAGTTGTTCACAAATTTATTTCATCCACCAAAGATTTTAAAGAATTTAGGACAAAAAATGCCTGAATATACGAAAAACTACGGCACAACACAAATTCACTTGAACCATAGTAGAAATTAACCGTTATTTATTTTTAGATGATAAAATTAATTCTAATCACCAGGAAAAATACAAGAAGCCATTATGGGAAAAATTAAATACAAACCTCATTCGAAACATGTAAAAAAGAACAAAACATGTGTTAATTAGGCATTTCAATTAAAACAAAACCACTAACCAATCACCAATCCAACTCCACCTTCCAAGCAACCCATTTTGAAACACTAAAAATTGATTAATTTCAAAAGAAATATTTCCTGTCAACGTATTTTGGAGCAAAATACAATGGAATTAGCCCAGCTCTGGTCATAAAATTATCCATCAAAACACTGAAAACTCATCACAATTAATAGACTTGTTGGAAAATTAATCTCTCTTAGACCACTATATACCGCAAAACAAATTGATACACCTAAAAACTTACATGAAAACAAAAGAATTTTCGAAGAAATAAAATAATCTGAGTAAAGTGACATAATAAATTAAATGAGTTTTATTCGTATCACATTTTCTTTAAAAATAACTGGTTGAAAGTTTTTTTTATCATACCAAAAATTTTCTTTTTAGCATATAGTTAGATCCCAATCTTAAACTACCACCTGATCAAAATAAGGTATTGCAATGTAAAGGTCCTCCGTCGAGTAAGGGAGAAAACCAAAACAAGAAAGTGTAGAGGATTTCATCTCTCAGCTAGTAGATTACAAAAAAAATACACAGTATTGTACAAACGAAAAAAAATTTATAGCACCCAACAACGTTTCAGACGTTAACCATGAAGGAAGAAAGAAGAGAGAGAGAGACTGAGCAATGAAGACAGTTCTCCCCAGTTCAAATGAAAGACGAGGGACCAGCAGATCAAAACTAGGCAAGAGATAGAGATACGAGGGACACAGGAGAGAGAAAGAGAGAGATTTTTTTACCTTCGGCTGAAGATTGAGAGGATGTGTTGTTGTCAAAGTTGGGGACTAGCTGGTGAAAGGAAAAGGAAAAAGGGGTAAAAATCCTACCTTAGTTACTGTTTAATGGGCATTTTAGTAATTTTATTCCTTATCCAGCTGGTGGGCTTACTAATCCTAAACTTCAGCTGGGTTTCATGTATCCTGATCAGGCGGGAGAACAGGCCAATTTCATACAGACTGATTAATTCAAGCCCAACAAATATCCAATCCCTTTTGAAGAACCCAAAGCTGGGATATGTGGGGCCCCATTTTTTTATTCAATCCAGCTTGTGATATCCACATTTATTCTTCCAAACAAACAAACCCTTAGGGGTTGTTTGGTAAGGGGGTATGGGGGGTTTGACAAGATGGGTTTGGGAAAAATAGTCCAAAGGATTCCAAAACCCTATGTTTGGATTGAAAACTCAATTCTAGGTTTTCCAAACTTGGCCTGAATATTAAACCTATGATCATAGATTTCGTCAAATCTAGGGGGTGTGTGGGTTTGGGGAAATGGGTTAAGGGGTTAAAAACATAAAAGACAATTATACCCCTTAACGTGGGTACAAATTGAATTGATTAAGGGCAAAATAGTTATTTATAGGACAGATAGTTGTTAATAATTATGATATATCCGAGAGTCCTACATGTACATATGTTACATACCAAACATGAGTATGAACTGGATTCAATGTTGAATCTCATCTTTGAAAATATGGGTTTTAGTTGGAAGGGTTTGGGGAAGCCAATCCAAACTCTCCTAAAAAATCCATCCAAACAAGCCCCAATTGGCTGTTTTGTAAGGGGATATAGGCGGCTTGGCAAGAAATGTTTGGAGAAAATAGTCTAAAGGGCCCTCAAACCTCATGTTTGGATTGAAAATTTAATCCTGGGTTCCCAAATTTGGTCCGTAACTAGCCCAAATATTAAACTCATGATTATAGGTTCGTAAAACCTTGGGGGTGGATTTGGGAAGATGGGTTAAGGATGCAAAATAAAATTTTACCCCTTTACATGTGTATGAATTGGATTGATCAAGAGTAACATAATCATTTACAAGACAAATAGTTGTTAAAAACTATGATATATTCGTGGGTCCTATATGTGTATGTGTTGCATACCAAATATAAGTATGAATCTAATTCAATGTTGAATCTCACCTTTATAAAGAGGGGATAGAGTTTGGAAGAGTTGGAGAAAGTCAATTCAAACCCTCCACAAAAATCTATCCAAACAAACCCTTAAAGAGAAGAGTATTTTTGTCAAAACCACACTCTAAGGGCTTATTTGGATGTTTATTTTTTGCGGGATTTGGATTGAATTTATGAAACCCTCTCAAACCTAGCCCCAAAAATTTACACATTGGATTAAAAAAAAAAAATTTATCCAATCCCATGTTTGGTAGGTGACATAAATACATATGTAGAGTTCGTAGAGTCATTTCAAATCATATTACTCAATTTACCAAAATGTCCATTAATAGGTAGGGGTGTTCAAATTTTCAATTAGCCACAATTTTCTACCCGACCCGACCCTACCCAACCCTATTGAACGGCTAACTGAAAAAATTGGGTAGGAATGCAGAAGAGTTTTTGGTCTTCCGATTAAATTGGGTAGGAATGCAGAATAACCATTAATTTATATATATATATATAAGCTAAAACCCTTAATTCTCCAACCATATGGTTTAAATTTAAAATAATTGTTATTGTATTTGTGCAACAATTATGATAGATTGATGTTTATACTTTCTTGTGTTTTATTGTAATTGTTTTAAATTTTAGTATTATTGGTTTATTGTGTTATTAAATTAGTGCATGTTATTTAATTGAATTGTTAAAATGATTTAAAAATTAAAAATTAATAATTACAAAAGTGTTCACCCAATTTCTTACACGACTAATTTGACTGGAAGTTGGGCAAGAATGCCACACCTGATCGGGTAGGGTAGGCCAAGAAAAATTTTTTCTACAAAATATCAGGTAGAAAGACGGGAGACTATGTCTCCTAACTATAGGGTAGGGTGAACACCTCTATTAATAGATGAATAAAAAAATAATTTTTTTAGTAAAATAATATTTTTATCTATAAATCAGTAATAAAAATTACATTTGATTGTGTATTTCAACGTGGATGAGCTTAAGGTGCAGGTAACGTGAGATGAGCGTGGATCAGAGCTTCGAGGCTCATGTATGATGCTACGATAAAATATCCAGGGGATTAAAGAGGTGTACACAGTGAAAATATAGTGGTTCACCAGCTCAAGAGCTCGACTAATCCACTCTTCAATGGAGATTTTTGCTCCTTCTTTCACTATTTACTATACCTAAAGGTTTACAGACTGTAATATATGATATTAGGGTCCTCTACCCTCATTGGGGGCGTTACATAGTATTTATAGGACTGTTCCTTATTCAGTGGGATCTTGGCCGAGATTCTGGGCCTTATTTCATGGGGTTCTCCTTAATTCTAGGAGAAGATCTTGGTTGGTTGAGATTAGGTGCCTTGATTATAGCTTCCTAACGTTTTAAGAACCTCTCGTGGTTATCCAGTTGTTGCCCTACCTCAAGAGACCTTTAGCCCTTGCCTTCTGACCTCAATTAATATGGCTGACCTCCTGGTCTGAGCTGAACTCAGTTACTTTAGGCTGACCTCAATTACTTTAGGCATCATCAATTGCCCCCTAGCCCTTGGCCCAAGTGAGCTTGGGCATGGGCTGAGCTGTTTTCGCATTGGACCAGGCCTGCGCCTAGCTAACCTTAGTCCGCATGTGAGATGCATGTGGGGGGGCTCTTTGAAGGTTTACAACAATCATGGCTTCCTCGATTCCCGCACATATTTCAGCCCACGTCACTCAAGCTTTAAATGCTCAATCGACTGCTCAAAAAACTACTCAAAACTCCCTATTCATCTTCTATGCTGTTCACTTTTGTCTCCAGCTATTTTTCTCTGCGATTTCTGGATTTTCCTACATGCGATTCTCTTATTCTCTGCTCAAAACTGTGTTTTTTGGGTTCGACTCGAAGTCCTGCTTTGCTCTTCTCCTCCAATTTTGTTCTTTGGCTGCTGCTTGTTGCTCCCTTCCCTGTCTAGGTACACTTCTTTCTGCCCCTTTCTCTTTCTCTTGCCTTTTCTCACTCTAGATCCCTCGACTTCGAGGTGACCATTATTTTTTTGGGATTTTCAGTTCTTTTTCTTTTGGAATCGCTATCGTTGCCTATCTCCTCTTCCCCACTTTGTGGATTGGAACTCCACTGTGTGAATTCTTACTGTAGGGAGGTACAATGCTGACCCTGGGATTATCAGGGGGTGTTTAGTTAGTATTCCTCCTTTTTATAATTCTTTCTCTTTGCCTTTCTCTTTGCCAATCATTTCTGCCTCCTCTAGAGCAACTCCCTCCTTTGTTTCCCTCTTACGCGACAGGTCTGCCGAGAGAGATTCTAATTTAGGAGATGTTGGGGATGAGATTGACAACTTCCCCGGCGTTGAGGCTGTCGATACCGAGGTGGACTCCAAGGAACTCCCCTCATCTTCCTCTCATGTATCTCCTAGTACTGACAAAGGTAAGGGCAAGGTGAGTGAGGTTGGGATTCCTGATAGTATAGCGGGTATGGGGGCTGCCCTCAAGCATGTTGAGCGCGTGGGTCCCAATAGGGTGGATCCTATTCTGNCTGACAAAGGTAAGAGCAAGGTGAGTGAGGTTGGGATTCCTGATAGTATAGCGGGTATGGGGGCTGCCCTCAAGCATGTTGAGCGCGTGGGTCCCAATAGGGTGGATCCTATTCTGATGGAAGCTCTTAGTGCTCATTTTTGTTGTCTCCCTAGTGTTCAACCCTGGTGCCTGGATAAACTCGCCCCATTCATTGTCCAAGTGCACAAAAGAGTTTGTTTCTTTGTGGCTACTTTCGAGAATGACCTTTGTTTCTCTATGCACCCTTTTATCAAAAATATTCTGTAGCACCTCAATGTCTGCCCTGCTCAACTTTCTCCTAACTTCTGGGGTGTTTTAGTGGGTGTTTTAGTTTTCTTTAAGAAGCATGGGCTTGGGACTCCCACCCTTTCTCTACTTAGGGACCTTTTCAATGTCAAACTTACCTCAACTAAGGGTTTTCTATATGTTTCTAGGCGGACCTCGTCTAGGTAGATTATCAAACACCTCCCGAGTTCTCATAAAGGCTGGAAAAAGAATTTTTTTTTTCGTTGAGGGTGTCAACTAGGAATACAACCCTGCTGATAAAACAGACACTCTTGGGATTCCCAGAGCCTGGTCAGCCCCAGATAACTTAGGTGAGTTTTTGCCTGACTGAACTGCGGTTCGAAGATTTATAAGTTGTTTTCTTGATCTCTGTATTTTTGGTGTTCCCCCTTTCTTAAGCATTCGACCTGAACTCAGCGCCGAGGACAAGCGGGTGAAATTGAAGTTGGCTAAGTATAATCCAGAGAGATACTCTGAGCTCCTCAAGCCCTGAGAATTAGAAAGGCAGGGATTCGGCCCTCCTCCAATCCCACTTTCCTTTATCCGACTTNAAGAATTAGAAAGGCAGGGATTCGACCCTCCTCCAATCCCACTTTCCTTTATTCGACTTGAGGACATAGAAGGTAATGTTCTTTCCCTTGTTTTATTTCATTGCTTTCCTCCCTTTCTTTTTCCTTTTGACTAACTAGCTCAAGCCAAATCTCCCAGGGTCTTCTACAATAAAGCCTACCCCTGAGATGCTCCAAGCTAAAATAGAGCTATTGAAGAAGAAAAGGTAGGGTGGTACCAAACGCAAGGCTGAGGGCAGTTCTGGTGGGAGCCCAGTTACTCGAGCTAAGTGCTTGACAAATTTTCTTGTTGTTTCTTAGCCTATAAACATCACCTTTTAGCATGTATAGTATATGAATAAAGGGAAGTGTCACTCTCCTAGGGATGATGTCAAAAGAAAGGGCAACGGAATGGTAGATGAATGAGATTTCAAATGTGAGTATGTGTAAACAAAAGTGCTCCCCAAGCGCAAGGAGACTTTCGCGGATCGTGTTTTACTTGGTGGTATTCCAAGGTCGTTTCCACGGGGAAGGAAGTAAACCGAGGGGA
>CAUOFW020002837.1:183258-202701 GCA_963454935.2 Ilex paraguariensis
TTGTTAGGTGGCCTTGAATCTTGTTAGGTGGACTTGAAGAGTCTTGTTAGGTGGACTTGAAAATCTTGTTAGGTGGACTTGAAAATCTTGTTAGGTGGCCTTGAATTCTTTGATCCTCCTTTGTTTTGAGCTTTGATAATTGGCACCCCAGTAGTTTGTAACTTTGACGCACAAAATCTTGAAAAGAACAACAATTAATGCATTATCCTTTATTCACACACTAATTCTAATTTGATTTATTTTGACTAGTTTCACTTTATTCAACTAACACAATTTACCTATTAAATTATGCCTTAATTAGGGTTAATCACTAAGGTTTAAAAAATGGGTACTTCATCTGCCTCTGCCTCTATCTAGAAGGCTCCACCATCCCCCCTATATGATTCACCAACCTTAGGACTTCCTCTCCCCCAAGGGACCCGACCTGCCACTGAAGATGCTCTTGGACGAGACCAGTCCTCTCCTTCTGCATTTGAAGTTGAGAGGGCCTTGGAAACTGCTCGCACTTTCCCTGGTCGTGTTGCANGGTTTAGAAAATGGGTACTTCATCTGCCTCTGCCTCTATCTAGAAGGCTCCACCATCCCCCCTATATGATTCACCAACCTCAGGACTTCCTCTCCCCCAAGGGACCCGACCTGCCACTGAAGATGCTCTTGGACGAGACCAGTCATCTCCTTCTGCATTTGAAGTTGAGAGGGCCTTGGAAACTGCTCGCACTTTCCCTGGTCGTGTTGCATCTGCATCAACCAAGGAGACCTCTCAACCTTTCATGACAGGCAAAGGGGTCTTCTCGAAGTCTGAGAATTCTCTTATTACCGATGTGAATCGTGTTGTAGAGGTCATTGCCTCCTTTATCCCAGAGTCTGACATTGATGCAGCCACTTCTGTACCCCTAGGAACCTATGTTTCCACTGTGTTGTATGGCTGTACCTCAGTGAGATTCTAATTTGTCAAATTCTCCCTTTTTTTGTGCTNTAGAGGTCATTGCCTCCTTTATCCTAGAGTCTGACATTGATGCAGCCACTTCTGTACCCCTAGGAACCTATGTTTCCACTGTGTTGTATGGCTGTACCTCAGTGAGATTCTAATTTGTCAAATTCTCCCTTTTTTTGTGCTCTTTCCTACTTGTCTTCAGACCGCCATTCAAATAAGCAGTTTGTTAAAGCGAATCCAAGCCCTAGAAGGGTCGGTCAATGCTTCCAAAGCTTTTGAGCTGAAGTGTGTCAATCTGGCCTTTGAGAATAATGACCTTAAGGTCCAGGTAAAGGAGTTGCAAGAGCAAGTGGAGCAACAGTCTTCCCTTGCCAAGTTTAGAAACAGAAGGAGCAAGAGCATCATCCTCTTCTTCATCAGGCCCCTCGGCCTCTTCCTCAGGGGGAATTGAAAAGTCAAAGTTTATTTCAGGGTAAGTCCTTTCAACTATACCCTGGAATGCAATCCACCCTTTTGCCCACCTGGTGAGAACGTCATCTTCTAGCTGGGCAATCAACTCATTTTTTTTTTTTGGATGGTAGTGTCTCGCACTTCCAGCGCTTCCCTAGCAGCCCCAAACTCCTCCCTGACAGCATCATTGGCCTCTACTAGCACCTCGTACTCCCTCTTCATGTTCCTGAAGGAAGCCAGAGCATCAAGGGACTTCCGACATCAAACCATCTCCACTGCCCTAAGCATTGGCTGCTTCATCTACTGAAAGTTTCCTTGTGGGAGGTCAGGTACTAACTGCGCTGTCTCTGAAAGTATCCCAGTTGTNTCGTGTTGTAGAGGTCATTGCCTCCTTTATCCCAGAGTCTGACATTGATGCGGCCACTTCTGTACGCCTAGGAACCTGTGTTTCCACTGTGCTGTATGGCTGTACCTCAGTGAGATTCTAATTTGTCAAATTCTCCCTTTTTTTTGTGCTCTTTCCTGCTTGTCTTCAGACTGTCATTCAAATAAGCAGCTTGTTAAAGCGAATCCAAGCCCTAGAAGGGTCGGTCAATGCTTCCAAAGCTTTTGAGCTGAAGTGTGTCAATCTGGCCTTTGAGAATAATGACCTTAAGGTCCAGGTAAAGGAGTTGCAAGAGCAAGTGGAGCAACAGTCTTCCCTTGCCAAGTTTAGAAACAGAAGGAGCAAGAGCATCATCCTCTTCTTCATCAGGCCCCTCGGCCTCTTCCTCAGGGGGAATTGAAAAGTCAAAGTTCATTTCAGGGTAAGTCCTTTCAACTATACCCTGGAATGCAATCCACCCTTTTGCCCACCTGGTGAGAACGTCATCTTCTAGCTGGGCAATCAGCTCATTTTTTTTTTTTGGATGGTAGTGTCTCGCACTTCCAGCGCTTCCCTAGCAGCCCCAAACTCCTCCCTGACAGCATCATTGGCCTCTACTAGCACCTCGTACTCCCTCTTCATGTTCCTGAAGGAAGCCAGAGCATCAAGGGACTTCCGACATCAAACCATCTCCACTGCCCTAAGCATTGGCTGCTTCATCTACTGAAAGTTTCCTTGTGGGAGGTCAGGTACTAACTGCGCTGTCTCTGAAAGTATCCCAGTTGTGAATTCTGCAATGAAATCTGTCAATATCTGCCCCTTAATGGCTGTTCTTGGCTTGTATCTGATGTCAAACTCGCTAAGTTCAACAACCCATTTAACCAGTCTCTCCGAAGATTCTGGCTTGTGCAACACCTGCTTCATAGGTTGATCTGTTGAGACTTCGATAGTATAAGCATGGAAATAGGGTCTTAGTCTCCTGGTAGTTGTCATTAAGGCTAAAACGAGTTTTTCCATTTTAGGATACTTTTCTTCTGCCCCCCCTCAAAGCTCGACTGTAGTAGTAAACTGGTTGTTGAGCTCTGTACTTCTCCCTTACTAATGCTACGCTGGTTGAGAACTCTGAGGCAACCAAGTAAAGGGTAAGTACTTCTCCTTCTAACGGACTTACCAAGACAAGTGGGGAGCTTAAGTATTCTTTCAATGATTTGAAGGCTTCTTCACACCGAGCATCCCATTGAAAAGCTTTCTTTAAGACTTGAAAGAAGGGTTGACATTTGTCGCTTGATCTGGAAATGAAGCGACTCAGGGCAGCTATTCTCCAGTTAAATGTTGTATTTCCCTCGTGTTGGGGGGAGGCTACATATTCAACACTGCTTTTACCTTTTTTGGGTTAGTCTCTATCCCTCTGCTATTAACTATGAGCCCAAAAATTTTCCTGCTGACACCCCAAAGGCACACTTAGCTGGGTTGAGCTTCATCTTGTATTCTTTCAATCCTGAAATGACTCTGCTAGGTACCCAATGTGGAGCTCTGCCTTCAGTGACTTGACCAGTATGTCGTCAATATAGACCTCCATGGAGGTCCCAATTTATTTTTGAAACATCTTATTCACCAGGCGCTGGTAGGTGGCTCTTACATTTTTTAACCCGAAAGGCATCACTTGATAGCAGCACGTCCCTTGCTCGGTTATGAATGAGGTCTTCTCTTGGTCACTGAGATCCATCCTGTTCTGATTGTACTCTGAGAAGACATCCATGAAGCTGAGGAGCTCATGTCCCGCAGTGACATCTATAATCAAATCTATCCGGGGTAAAGGAAAATTATCTTTCGGGCAAGCACGGTTGAGGTCTGTAAAGTCAATGCAAAGACGCCATTTGCCGTTTATTTTCTTGACTAGGACTACATTGGCTAGCCAGACTGGGTAATCCACTTCTCGAATGGTTTTCGCGTGAAGGAGCTTGCTGACTTCTTTGTTGCTGACTTTCTGACGCTACGTAGCGAAGCTCCTCCTCTTCTGCTTAATAGGCTTACAGGCTGGATTCACGCTGAGCTTGTAAGTGATGACAGAGGGATCAATCTTGTTCATGTCTTCTTGCTTCCATGCAAAAACGTCCTTGTTCCTTTTCAAGAATTGGATGAGGAGATCCTTGGCCTCTTTGCTCAGCTTGGATCCAACGTAAACAAGATGCTCTGGCTCCTCATCAACTTGAACAGGTTCCAGCTCTTTTGATGGTGTTGGTCTGGTCTTGAGTTCATCCCTCATGTTAAGCTCATCCAATTGGATGCTCTCAACCTTCTTATTTTTCATGGATGTCATGTAGCATTTTCGTGCTACGCGCTAGTCTCCTTGGACTATTCCAACTCTGTTTTCTGTTGAAAAATTTACTACAAGGTGATAGGCAGAGAGAATAGCCCTTATAGAATTGAGCGAGGGTCTTCCAAAGAGCATATTGTATGCTGAAGGTGCTTCAACCACTAGGAATTTCACAGTTATTGTAGTCTGATAGGGTGGGTCACCTAAGGTTAAGATGAGTTAGATTGACCCCAGGGGCAACACCCTTTCTCTTGAGAATCCCAATAGGTGGGCACTTACTAGTTTAAGTTTTTATCTTCCTATATCCATTTTGTTGAAAGAAGAAGCAAAAATGATGTCTGTCGAGCTGCCATTGCCAATCAAAACACGATGGATAGTCCTGTTGGCCATCACAGCTCTTACCACCAAAGGGTCATCATGGGGATGTTGGCAGCCCTCCAGATCTGAATCTGAGAAAGTGATAGCCGTGTCTAAGCATGGAGACTTAGACACAGTATATACTTTGGGAGCTTCTGTGGCTTTGATTTTTCGCAAGTTGGCTTTTCTAGTAAAGCTGGACCCTCCTCCTCTGGCAAATCCTCTAGATATCACTCTGATCTCCCCCATAGGTTGCTGGTGTAGCTCTGGTGCTTGATGCTGAAGGGGTGGGGGTGGGGGTGAGAGAGCTCGATTTTGATTATCATTGGCCATGTAGCGTCGTAGCTGCCCTCATTGGATTAGAAATTTTATTTCCCTCCTCAATTGGATACAGTCGTCGGTGTGATGACCATGGTTTCTGTGGAAATCACAAAATTTCGTAGAATCCCTTTTTGTCAGGTCTGCTTTCATCCGGGGTGGCCACCTTAAGAACTTATCATTTTGCACCTCATACAATATCTGAGACACCGTAACAGTCAGGGGGGTGAGCTGCCGGGGTGCATACCTTAGTTGCAGTTCTGGTTGTGGAGGGCCGAGGCGATCCCTGACATTTTCTCTTCTCTTCAGGGAACGCTCTCTTTCTCTTTTTGGAGACATGTCTCGTTCTTTTTTCTTTCTGGGACTTCGTTCTCTCTTATTTTCTTTTTTCCCTTTCTCCTTTCTCGACGAAGAGCTCCCGACCTGAGAGAGGAGCGCTTCCTCACCATTTTATGTACTTTTTTACTTTGGCGAGCACCTCCGCCATACTTTGAGATGGAAAATATCAGATCTTTTGACTGAACTCTCAGACCTGCTATGAAGGCTGAAATAGCAAAATTTTCGTCTGGGACATCCACCTTCAAGGATTCTACATTGAACCGTTGGACATAAGACAATAGGTTCTCATCAGGTCCCTGTTTCACGTTTAACAAATGGTAGCCGATTTCCTATAGGTCTGAGCTCCGATGAAGTGGGACACAAATGAGATTGACAACTCTTTAAAAGAGAAAATCGAGGCTGGGGGGAGTCTATTGAACCATGCTAAGGCTGAGCCCTTCAGGGTGATAGCAAAACCCTTGCATCTCACTGGATCTTGATATCCATGCAATTCTATTTGATTTTTGTAGGTGTTGAGGTGGTCCACGAGATCTTTTATCCCATCGAAATCATCCACCTGCGGCATTCTGAATTTATGTGGGAGAAGGAAATATAGCACCCCAGCAGTGAATGAGGATTTGATTTGCTGCACTAACACATCCATAGTGACTGGGGCCTTGCTCTTCACTGCCTCCTTCATCTGACTGAGCTCTTACTGGATGTTTTTGAAACGTTGCTCTCAATAATGTTCTTTTCTCTCCTGTTGATAAGGGTAGAAGTCGCTCCTCTCTCATTCCTTATACTGACTTTGCATTTCCTCGTTGTGACAATTCCTAGGGGGTAGGCGAGGTTTTTGCCCCAAGGTCTGGCTATTCTCTCCCATCTCATTAACTTCTTTGAGGGGGGTTGAGATACGGTTGCTCTCTTGGTGGTGGGTTATTCTGGCCTCCTTGGGCCGGTTGCGTCTCCTGTGGGCGTTGTAGAAGTTTTAAGAGCTCTTCGTTCTGTTTTATCAGACGTTCGTTGACAAGACGAAGGGCCTCCATCTCATTATTCATGAGAAGGCCCCCCCATGGGGAGATTTGCTTCTTTAGCGTTTTTAGATCGTCTGTTATTTGCTGCTTCCTGTTGATCTTGCATCCATAGAGGATTGGTCTGACTTCGACTCATGTGTTTGCGTTGATATCATTAGTCACTGAAAAATCAGTTTTATTCGTAACAAGAACAGTCGTTCCCACAGACGGCGCCAAACTGATTGCGTATTTCAACGTGGATGAGCTTAAGGTGCAGGTAACGTGAAATGAGCGTGAATCAGAGCTTCGAGGCTCATGTATGATGCTATGATAAAATATTCAGGGGATTAAAGGGGTGTATACAGTGAAAATATAGTAGTTCACCAGCTCGGGAGCTCGGCTAATCCACTATTTAATGGAGATTTTTGCTCCTTTTTTCACTATTTACTATACTTAAAGATTTACAAACTGTAATATGTGATATTAGGGTCCTCTGCCCTCATTTGTGGCGTTACATAGTATTTATAGGGCTGTTCCTTATTCAGTGGGACCTTGGCCGAGATTCTGAGCCTTATTTTGTCGGGTTCTCCTTAATTTTAGGAGAAGATCTTGGTTAGTTGAGATTAAATGTCTTGATTATAGCTTCCTAATGCTTTAGAAACCTCTCGTGGTTATCCAGCCGTTGCCCTGCCTCAAGAGATCTTCAGCCATTGCTTTCTGACCTCAGTTAATATGGCTGACCTCCCGGTCTGAGTTGAACTCAGTTACTTTAGGTTGATCTCAGTTACTTTAGGCATCATTAACATTATTAAAAATATAATTCGAAACATCTTCTGATTGAGTTTGAACTATTGATAAATCGATCATACTTCCTTTCCTATACTTCCTTCCTTCACCTAAATGAGAACGTGATTTAACGGCTCCAATATCTCACTTTTGAAACTCATCCCACCATATAGGTTTCATCAAATTACAAAAAAAAAAAAAAAAAAAAGGGTTTCATCAAATTCGGTTTTAGTCACTATTAACTACGGGCTGAGAGCGGGTGAGGGTTCATTTTCGTATGAATACCAAACTTCAAATCTTGAATCACACACGAAATTCGAAAGTGTAATGGACCATTTTTACAAAATCCACATTTTAAATCCCATTCAGACCCATAAACCAAACATGGCCGAAGGGGTATCTACCGTGTCTACACACATCGTCAGAGTGATTAGGGGTCAACAACACTATTCATCATCTTCTTCCGGTAGCCATCTCATTTTCGACCGGAGGTACCCTCTTCACTTTATTTTTTTCTCCTTTGTTTCTAAACCGTTTTGAGTGATTCAAAAGCTAGAATCTTTGTCTTTCAATCCTCTATCTATTGATGTTTAGTTCTGCTTCAATTCATTTGCTTAGAACTCAAGCATTTGAGCTCCAAAGTCGCGACTTCCATGGCTGAAATCTGAAACTTCTGCAACATCAAAATTGACCATCCAAACACTGTTTTCAAACCACTTTTATTTTAATGAACCACTTTGTTTTTATATTTTTTTATTAAAGATAAATATGTCTGATACAAATAAAATCATTCACGCCGAATTTAGCCACTTCACTTCTTCAACTCCACATTCTCGAATTACTCTGAATTTGAACTACCTTTTCTGACTCAATTTGTCATATCCGGTTCATCAATTTGTATACTTTGGATTCAATCACCCATCTTCGAACTACACCGAATTGAATCAAGTATATTTCAGATCAAATTACACGGAGTCTAATCATCCATATCAGATCAAATTTTACCTGATGTTACAGTTTTTCTTTTTGGTTTTATGATTAAATAAGCAAGAAAACATAAATAGATTTGATACCAAGTTTATTTTGGCTGAAAGTTGTATTACCTTTTCTCCTCCTATCCACCCTTTTTCTTCTTGTTTCCGTTTTACTTTTGCACACTCTTACCCCCCGTATGTCTGCTTCCAAGTTAAATTGTAAAATTTAGCGGTTTGACTTTTTATTCAAAAGCTATTGTATTTGAATTCATTTACATTGCCATTTAGTTGTGATGGAAAATTGCTTCCATTTAAATGTCACAGGGGAATTTGGTTCCTAAAGCTTCAACATTTCCATCTGGAATTAAAGCACTAGCAGATTATGTCCATGGCAAAGGATTGAAGCTTGGAATTTACTCAGATGCAGGGTAGCATTTTTGTTGGAGTTAAATAGTTATAGTTACATAATTGTAGCATGTGGAAAACCTCTTATATAAAATAGGGTGAATTACCCTTTGACCCCCTCAACTATGGCCTCAATCTCACATTGTCCCCAAATTATTGAAATTTTTACATTGCCCCTCAAATACTTGAATTAGTTTCACAATGCCCCAAAAGCAAATATGCTTTATCATTTGACCAGAAGGCGTTCCTGTATTGGGGCAAAGTAAAACAAAATGAAGTAGGTCGAAGGGAAAATTGAAACAATATTTGGTCATTGCAAAATTAATAACCATAGCTAAAGGTGTAATGTAAGCAACATGATAGTTGAGGGTAATGTGGCATGTGTACTATACTTGAAAGGGCCAAAGTATAATTTACCTTATAAAAGATATAGCAATCTTACTTACTATAATAGTTTGCACATAGGTAGACAAGATTTCACTCTGCACACATTCAGTTTCTCTGTGCTTCTTAATATTAACAGCATTTCTACCCTTTTTCCTTTCTCAGAACTCAAACATGCAGCAAAACTATGCCTGGATCACTAGGCTATGAAGAACAGGATGCCAAGACTTTTGCTTCATGGGTATGTTAAACTCATTTTAGAGAATTGGTCAATTGCAAACTTGGATGAATTTTATTTTCAATTCATCTTGACTGACCAAAACCAAAGTCTTCATTGTTAATGTATCACGTTTTATTTGGTGATTTTCGATATCAATATTTCTGACCAGGGAATTGATTACTTGAAGTATGACAATTGCAACAACAACAACATAGACCCAAAGGAAAGGTATTTGCTGCATCATTATGGTCATGCTTAAATCCTTCTTAATGTGGAATATGTCTTCCATCAAGGTTATCCAACTATATATTTTTTATTTATTTTTGCATGAAATAGGTATCCTATAATGAGCAAAGCTTTGCTAAACTCCGGAAGGTCCATCTTTTTCTCTCTATGTGAATGGTGAGTTAAAAATTTTCCTAACATATATATAAAGATGCCTCATTTTATTGTTTGTATAAAATTCCTATCTCACCCTATTAGTTTGAAGTCTACTAATAAAGGCCATAAACTGCCATAACTGATCCATATTATTTTCTTATCCAAACTTTAAAAAGAGCATATTAGTGCATTAATATGTTCAACTCTATTTTCTTCTTCATATAAAGGTGTGACAACTTACCAGCCGCATAATATGAAATGTTGAGAAATGATATCCATTATTGCTCATTAATCACTCATTTGATTTAAAGATGTAAATTCAAGGAAGTATTTATTGTGAAAACCCATCTCAAAATGTTAGCGGTTTTGAACAATGACTTCTATCTAAATGGTTTCCACGACAACGACTTTATGCATCGCTAATACCAATCAGAAATAGTTAAATGTTCACACCTTTTTCCTAATCAGGGGACAAGAAGATCCTGCAACTTGGGCACAATCTGTTGGAAATAGCTGGAGAACAACCGGAGATATTGGTGACAATTGGGATAGGTAAGGCGAGTACCAATTTTTTTTATAAATATTCTAGTACTCTCAACTCAGATTTCTTAGAATGAGGCTCAAAGAGGGATGAAATGTTTCTAAAGGGTGGTTGACCCCTCTTGTGTCGATGATTTCCATATTTTCTCCCAAATTCAACCTTTTACGGTTGACCAAAAAAAAAATAAAATTCTAGTACTAGACTATGATATATTTATAGCATTGCTATAACTAAACAATATGGACAGCATTTGATGTGTGTGTTTGTGTATACATATCTTGAAGCTTATGCGTTACCAGTTCTGAAAGGTAATAATTTTACATAGAAGAAAATTGAAATTCTTAACATAATTCTACCATATGTGTCCATGGCTTATATGCCAATATCTCACCATATGTTTATGTGTTTGTTTGTCTGTCGAGCATATGTGTATACCTCCATCTTGCAATCAACTGCATATTTTCAACTAATTTTTTAATTAAATTTTAGGATCTAAGCCTTGTATGGGAAAGCTGTGTGATTCTGTTGGTCAAATTTGGTTGTTTCCCCTTTCCCATCCTGCTTTAACATAAAAGAAAAAATAACCCTTGTGTAAGGGAAACTATGAAGAATGGAATTGTAGACATTTCTAGCAAATTAACCCTCAAGAGGTACTAGACTAGCATGACAAGTAATCGACTAGGATGAAATAGCCTGATGAGATTTGAGTTACTTGGTTTCCATATTCATAATTCTTGTACTTTTAATTGTTTCCTGTTATTTGTTGGAAAAATGGCTGTTGACAAGTTATTTTTGAGCAAATTTGGGCTTAAATAAGAGTGGGACCCACACCTCAAAATTGGTGGGATTAAGTTTAAACATGTTCTCCTTTGCGAGGAGATTAAGGCGGTATATTTGTTTGTTCAAAAACCATTAGTATTGAATGAGAAATTATATCTCAAAGTGATTCACTTAAATAGATGGAAGGAACTAAGTTTTATGATGTGTAATATATAAAGCTTGTCCTACATTGTAAAGAAACAAAAAATTAGTTAAGTTAATATACTCCTAGTTCGCTTCATGGGTTACCCCCAAGGGATACCACACTTTTGTGAGCGGAGCGAGTAACTATACAACATTGGTTACCACACGCGCCACAACCCAAGAGGGCTTTGGGTATCCTATCTTTTTGTTGAAAATTTATTTGATGTGGTACGAGTTGTGAGTCAAACGAATCTGAACACGGATCAAACTTAGTCTTCTAGCTAAAATTCACATTTCAATTTGTTAATTATTTGAATTTGGCTCCGATTTTTTGAGAGGTGTCTGTTCACCCTCGAGGTGCCGTTCCATATTGTTTGTTTAATAGAGGCGCCTTAACAATGTGTCTGTTCAACGAATAGTGGTATCTCATGTCTCTTCGGTCAATTCGAATAGATACTAAAGGTCTATAAATCGACTGTGTTCAAGCCATTTCAAGATATGAAAACAGACAGTAAATTTCTGCATACTGTTGCATCTGTTCTCTCTCTGTCTGCATTGTATTTCTGAACGGTTCAAGTATAAAATACAAAGTTGTGTTCATTGGTCTTTGGAAATTGAAGTGTTACTTCTGTAAATGTGAAATTTGTTCAATCTTGAGAGACAGTTATTTATCAACCTAGAGCACCGAGAGAGAACAAATATGCCTTAATGAAACCGTGATTCTACAAGGATCAAATTATTTTTTGATTCTTGTTATATTTCTTATTAATTGTTGTTCTGCATTTAAGTAAGTACATTCTGTAAGTTTATTAATACATTCTGTTTTACATTAATAGTTTACATATAACTGTATACTTGGTGTTTATAGATTTTCTACAGTAGTATTTAATTCTGATTATATATTTTGGATAATATTATTTTAGTACACTTTTTATCTTTTGTAATTGTCTAATGTTAGTTGTTTTCCTCTTGCTAGTATGACTTCCCGGGCAGATCAAAATGACCAATGGGCATCTTACGCTGCTCCGGGTGGATGGAATGGTAATAAAAATTCTTGTTTTTGGGTCATTAATAAATATTGTCATGACTTCGAAAATTGATACACATATATTTTCTTTTTTGCACAAAGATGTAAAAGTCAGTTGACTGAATGTTTTCTCCCTTACATACCTATTAATCTATCATTTTCATGTGTGTCATTAGTTGTCAATGAAATGAACCATAGACAACAATTCTACTCCTTGGATGATGAATATGAATCAGTTTCTTTTATTTAGTGATATCTTCTTTAATAAATATAAGTAGTTTAGACCATTTATCAACCACCAGCTTTATATTTTTGACGTTAAAGTATTTATCTCATAATTTGGTGTCAGATCCTGACATGTTGGAGGTTGGAAATAGAGGCATGACAACACAAGAATATCGTTCCCACATCAGCATATGGTCATTAGCTAAGGTTCGTGGCAGAAGTACCATTACCGTTTGAAAGCATCTTGAAAACATATTTTTTAATTAAACGCTTCTAAAGCTGAAGATAATTTTTGGGAAAAAAAAATCATAGTCAATTACTGTTTTGCAAAAGTGATGTAGATATATTTTAGTATGTGAATAGCATGCATATATATATATATGTATATATGTATATATTGTAATTAAAGTTAGCAGAAGTGAGTACGATCCACAAGGAAAAGAAAAAAAAAGAAAAAAAAAGAGAGAGAGAGAAATGCTACTTTCAAAATATATTTGGAATGTACAAAAATTCTATTTAAAGAAAGCATTAGCAAACCGTAATTTATGTTTTTTGTCTAAATAGCATGAAAAAGGAGAGATCACAGAAATTATCTGAGGCTTATTTATATCATACTCCACCCCCAGTGATCTAAATATTATAGAGAACCTCTTCGGGTTCAAGTCAATTTACATTCTGCCACTTTTTTTTTTTTTTTTTTTTTTTTTTTNTCATCCAACCCATGAGAGCATACTAAAGTAATCATTAAATAATGAAACCATCCATTCATTCAAGAAATCACTAAGCAATTTCAATAAAACCTAAATTACTTCTCAAACTTACATCACAAAATCAGAATAGTATCTTGAAACTAACCAAATAAGAAATATTCATAATATTGTCTCATAACCAAATCTAAAAATTTAAACTAAAAAGAAGTATCTCTCCTACACCTCTCTTTCCATATATTCCAGAAAACAATTAAAGAAAAACCCCTTGCAATCCCACTACTCAAAGAAAAACCTTTATAGACTCTATACAACCTTCTCAGTCTAATCAAAGGACCCTTATTAGCAAACACCTGAAAACCAACCATTGCAGCAACTCTTTTCCATGCAGACTGAGCAAATACAGTCTATAAAGAGATGAGACAAGGACTCCTCCCCCTCATGACAAAGATCACACCTACTGGCCAAAGGAACCCCCACACTCTGCACACATACATCCACAGAAATAGCAGTCCAAAAAATCTTCCAACCTATCAGCTTTGCGCTTGGTGAAATGTTCTGCTTCCAAATAGAAGCCACTATATCATTCTGTTCACCATGAAACCTCACCACTTCCAAGCAGACTTAACAGTAAACAACCTAGACTCGGATCATCTCCAAATCCTCCTGTCTGTTTGATCAATCGAAATAACACACTCATATTACCTATTCCTAAGTCATATATAATCTAATACATATTACAATAATTAAATGGGGGCTTACAAAAGTTCTGATTGGATGTTTTTTGAAAGCTGTCAGCCTTTAGAGAGGGAAACCCTCTCATTGGCTTCCAAAGATGGTGTCTGCCACTTGAACATTGGCTATCCATTTAGGGAATATCCTTCCTCTGACCCATGGCAGACTGTGTCAGAGCAAAGACACTTCCTATTAGTCTGTGGAGAGGTGTAGTTGTGCTTGACAAGACCACTTTAAGGGAGTCGGCATCTGTGCTCTGCCATTTGGATTGCTCAGCCCGTCCCATAATAGTGGTTCAATTTGTGGGATGTTTTCATTGGTTTCACTTGCAGCAAGTCCAATCTTGCATGTAGCTTTCCTTGGAACTTGATTTAGCTGCTTGCATAAATAAAGGTGGTTGCGGAAACTTGTCACATGTCCCCTCACCTGATTGACTGATATCAGTGGGTCATATGTGGAGCTGAGGCCGAGTGGACCCACCCAACGTTAGTGTTAGATCGTTGAAGAAGTATCTAGGTTGCCCGCTTAATTCATCGAGTCTTTGTTCGGTTCAACAATCATGGTGTAGATGTTAATGTCGGTGGATCATATGTGTTGTCTAATAGGATGAACTTTTGATGTTTCCAATATCCATGCCTTGGTCTTAGAATCTCGAGGGAATTCAATGTTTGCACTTAGGTCAGCGCGTCGTTCCTCACTATGTCCCAAGGGTAGTTAATGCTCCTAACATCTTATGACAATTGTTATGTGATAGAGATCGAAAAGGGATTGAATGAGGTTAAATTGAAGAATTAAATTTTATTATTTGTTTTACTATTTTTATATTAGTTTGAGAATATTTGTTTGACTAGCAATATTAATTAGAATTTGATTAAAGAATTATTATAGAGTTTTAGTAGGATAGAAGTTTAAGAGTTTTGGTTATGAAACTCTTTTAGAATTTTAGTGGAAAAATAATTTTTATTTTGGTAGGGAACTTGGCTTATAAATAATGGTGTAATCCCACCTATTTTTATTAGAGTGTGATATAATAAAAAAATTATTTCTTTGTGGAGAATTGTGTGTTTCTTGACCGATCCTTGTGAGGATGAGGTAAATTCCTTTCACCTTCTCTTCTTTCATTTTCTCTTTCTATTCTCTAATTTCTAGTCCTTTTTGTCCTACATCATCACGTCTTAATTGGTTTACCAAATAATGTCATTTCAATATATGTATTTTTTTTTGGGAGGGGGAAGACAAAGATAGAGTGTTGGATGAAAAATTCTCTATATATAAGCACTTAACATGTATACACTTAAAGAGAGAGAGATAAAAGTAGATGGGGAGAATGAATGAAGTGGATAGGGTAGTGAAGGTGGTTTGGGTTGCTGGTGGAAGAGGGCATAAGTGTGTGGTTAGATTTGTGATGTTGGGATAGAGTTTGGGTTTGGGGCTGAGGCTATGGCGCTCAATGGGCTTGGGCTGCTAAAGGAGAATTTTTTTTTTTAGGTGGGGGTGTTGGAAAAGTGGCTAGAAGGCCTTGGCCTTTTGTGGTCTTAATTAAATGCAAAGGCCACAAAAGTCAAGGAAGGCTTTGAATGAATTCTCTCCTCGTGAATTTTCAAGCGGCTTGTCTGGTGGCTCAATCACGCGGAGATCTGATTGAGTATCTAATAGCTTGGACGTTTTGTCTCCTGAATTCCTATAAAAGGGGGGGTTCTGGCAGAGGGGTAAAAACATCGAAAATAAGAAGCTCTCTTTTGAATATTAGAGTGTAGAGAGTTGTGAGGCATCTGAGAATTGAGAAATATCCAAGTGATATCAGTGGCTATAAAGCACGGACACTCTTGAGAAGGTGACGTACCGTGTCAGACACCGACACTCTTCGGCCATGTATCCAATACTTTTTTATTCGTATCTATAATTAAATGATAAAATTTTAATTTTGGACACGTGTCCGACACTTCTTTGGTGACGTGTCTGACACTTCTTTGGTGACGTGTCTGACACTTCTTTCGAACTTTTTCACTACTAAACAATAAACATGTGTTGAAATGTATTAACAAAGTTTAAAAATTTGAGGACATATAATTACCAACACTAGACATATTAAAGTTGTATTCCAAATATAATAATAAAAATAAAAGATGGATGAAAATTTTAAAAAAGAATAATTAAGAAAATGAGAGCAATTATTTAAATTATATATTAAGTATACATTGTCTACAAAAAAAATTGATGATTATTGACTATTAAGAGAATGCTTTAGTCTAAAAATCATAGTTGACAAATCGAGTATTGGAAGATGTATCGTTTTTTAAAAATAGTGTATCGTAAGATACGTGCAATTTAATTTTTATAAAATTATTAATAAAAAATATATATATATCTTTGTAAAAAAAACATAGACTCATAGTAATATAGTATTTCATTAATATTCTACAAACTATTCAAGTTTTTAATATTGTTCAATAATATCAAAATGCAAAAACCTCTAATTCAAAGTTCTATCAACTGCTTGAACAATTTTAATATTAATCAGGAATTTTGAACTCAATTGAATAACATTAACAACATATTTTATTTTATTTTTTTATATCACAACCAGTAAAACAACGTTGTTTTACTGGTTAGTGATTTAAAAATAAGCCTTAGGATAAAACAATGTCATTTCAGCTCCAAAAAAAAAAAAAAAAAAGGAATTGTCACATAGATGATTAGACATAAGATCTACTTATTATAAAATACTAAATTTTTAATAAATTGTATATCATTATCACTATATTTGCAATAAATTATATTAATGTTATATATAAAATATAATTTTTTGTAGTGTGTCCCAATGTGTTCGTGTCCTACTTTTTTGAGAAATATATCTTGTCCGTGTTCGTGTTCGTGTCCGTGTCAGTGAGGTCAGAGTGCATTCTCTCTAGTAGGAGTGAGTACTTGTGAGGAAAGATACAACTGTTCTTGTACGGTTGTTTTACTCTAGTGAAAACATCCAATCGTTGTTTGCCGTGAACTTAGGTAATAGCCGAATCACGTAAATCTCTTGTGTCCATTTGTGTATGCCTTATTTATTTTTTGTCACTTTATTGTCTATCTTGGTAATCAAATCGTGGGTTTGTCACAACAAATTGGTATCAAAGCATTGTTATTGGACCCAGATACTGTTTGTAGGGCTGATCACTATTGGTGTGCCCGACTACTATTCATTTGGTACTATTCATTGACGTTAATGTCCCAATTTTGTTAAAATTTTGATTTGAGATTTTGCGATGGCCGCAAAGCTTGAGGGAGAAAAATTCGATAGAACAAATGATTTCAATATGTGGCACTTAAAGATGCGTGCTTTGTTGGTTCAATATGGATTGTTGAATGCCATAGAGAAAAAGGATGGAGAGATGCCTTTCTCGCAACAATGTTTGACGATGAGAAGAAAGACATCTAGGCAAAGGCTTACAATACTATCATATTGAGCCTTAGCAATGAAGTGTTGTGGGAAATTACTGACGAAACTACGACTACAGGTTTGTGGTTAAAGTTGGAGAGCCTTTGCATGACAAAGTCTCTCACGAACCGTTTGTATTTGTTAAAGCGGTTATTCTGTTGATGCTGATGTACTCACGTGTTCAACCAGTAGGTCATATGGTGAGTGGATTCTTGATTTAGGTTGTTCCAATCATATGTGTCCCAAATAGGACTAGTTTGCCACCTATCGGTCAATCGATGGTGGTAAGGTCCTAATGGGAAACAATGTAACCTGTAAGGTGGTTGGGATAGGCATAATACGAATCCAGATGTTTGATGGTATTGTGAGGACTCTGACAGATATGAGGCATGTTCCAGATCTAAGGAAAAATCTTATTTCCTTGGGTACGCTTGACTCCAACGGTTGTACTTATAAAGGTGGAGTTATAAGGATTTTTAAAGGTGTTTTTGTTATGATGAAAGGGCAGAAGTAGAATGACTTGTATTTGCTACAGGGCAGCACGGTGACAGGTGTCGCTGTTGCAGCTTCATCTTCAGATTCAAGCTCAAACGCTACTAAGTTATGGCATATGAGTGAGAGAGGATTGGATGTGTTAAGCAAATAAGGTTTGTTGTGTGGTCAGAAGACTAGAAAGCTGAACTTCTGTGAGCATTGCGTATTTAGAAAGCAGTGGGGATGAAGTTCAGCATAGCTGTTCATCAAACCAAAGTTACTTTTGATTATATTCATTCTGACCTTTGGAGACCCTTTCGTGTTCCTTCTCTTAGTGGTGGAAGGTTTATGTTGACCTTCATCGATGACTATTCTCGGAAGGTCTAGATATTTATATTGAAGCACAAGAATGATGTCTTTGGAAAGTTCAAACAATGGAAGACTATGATCGAGAAGCAGACAGGTAAATAGATCAAGCGCTTGCGAACTGATAATAACATGAAATTCTGTAGAGGTGCTTTTAATGAGTTCTGCAAGAAAGAAGGAATCGTGAGACACTGCATGGTGAGGAAAACACGACAGCAAAACTGGATTGCAAAACAAATGAATAGAACTCTCTTGGAGAAGGTACGATGCATTCTATCAAATGCTGGTCTATCCAAGGAGTTTTGGGCTGAAGCTTTCAATACAGCTTGTTATCTTGTTAATAAGTCTCTATCAACAACTATTGAGAATAAGACTCCTGAAGAAGTTTGGTCTGGGTTCCTGCAAATTACACTGATTTAATAGTGTTTGGTTGTCTTGCTTATGCTCATGTGAATAATGGTGAACTTGAGTCGGGACAAGGAAGTGCATATTTCTAGGGTATGCAGATGGGGTGATAGGTTATAGACTGTGGTGTGCAGATGCTAAACCACCCAAATGTATCATTAGAAGGGACGTGACCTTTAATGAGTCTGCTATGCTTGAACCCAAGAAGTAGAAGTCTTTTGATACTGGAAAAGACCATGGTGTCAGTAAGTAGGTGGAGTTTGAAGTGGAAGCTGCAAAGAACTTGTAAAAAGATTTGCAAGATGATGTCCCAGGCAAGATGCAAAAGAGGAGCAAGACTGTGATGCGGCTCTGCAACAGCAATGATACATGCTTACGAGGGACAGAGAAAGGAGGCAGATTAAGCCACCTCAAAGATATGGGTACGAGGATCATGTTGCCTATGCACTTAGTGTGGCAGAAAATGTTGAGGCTCTTGAGCGAATTACATATCATGAAGCCATCACTAGTGAAAATCTTATAGGCGTGATGACGAAGCTAGTTTCAGCAGGCAAGTTCAAGTAATGCTTGGACTTGATCAACATTGTACTAGTTTGAGCACCTTGTGAGGTGGATTGGAGACGACAATCAGGAAAGAGTTTTTAGATGACTTGAGTGGTTTCTGTCCAAGGTGGAGAATTGTTGGAAAAGTGGCCAGAGGCCTTGGCCTTTTGTGGTCTTAAATCCAGAGGCCACAAAAGTCTTTGGAGATGGCACAAAAGTCAAGGAAGGCTTTGACTGAATTCGTTCCACATGAATTCTCAAGTAGGTTGTCTAGTGGCTCAATCACGCGGAGATTTAATTGCGCATCTGATAGCTTGGATTTTTCCTCTCCTTAATTCCTATATAAAGGGGGTTTAGGTAGAGGGGTAAAGGCATCAGAAATCAGAAGCTCTCTTCTGAATATTAGAGTGTAGAGAGTTATGAGCCATCTGAGAACTGAGAAATATCCAAGTGATATCAGTGAGGATAGAGTGCATTCTCTCTAGTAGGTGTGAGTACTTGTGAGCCAAGATACAGTTGTTCTTGTACTGTTGTTTTACTTTGTAGTGAAAACATTCAATCGTTGTTTGCTGTGGATGTAGGCAATAGACGAACCACATAAATCTCTTGTGTTCATTTGTGTGTGCCTTATTTATTTCTTGTCATTTTATTGTCTACTTCGGTACTCATTGTGGGTCCGTCACAACAGGGGGGAGAGAGCTGGTGGAGGGATTGATAAGGAAAGATGGCTAGGAGAAGTGGGGAAGATGGGTGTGAGAAATATTTTTGGTAGGAGAAAGGGGAAGAATGGCAAGAGTTTGGGAAAA
>CAUOFW020002837.1:217405-332268 GCA_963454935.2 Ilex paraguariensis
GGGGGGGGCTGCATTGTTTTGCTTTGAACATATATAACAATGTACATACATTCATTCTTCAGCATGAAAAATAGTATTTGCCTATGCCGGATTGCTTTATGTACAAGAGGGAGAGTGGAGAGTTAGTGATGTTTTCAGGGCGGGTTTCAGGTTCTATTCGATTTTGAGTTTTGCAATTTCATTCTGATTGGGTTGGGTTTCTTATTTTAATATGATATTTCCTAGGTAAATTAGGGTAGACTATGATTTTCAGAACTACTTACTGAAAAAGAATTAAAGGATGAGAAAGTTATATATATATATATATATATATATATACACACACACACACATCACAAGAATAGTGTGTGCAATTTGATTGAATTTTGTTTTGATAATATTTTGGAATATAGGCACCTCTATTGATTGGGTGCGATGTGCGGTCGATGGACAGTATGACCTACGAATTGCTTAGCAATAAAGAAGTTATTGCAGTTAATCAAGGTAAGTGCAATTGTATAACTAAATGTTGTTGTTGGTTTTAGAAGTGAGAAGCTTTGATTTAAAGTTCCTTGACACAGAATTTTGGTGCAGATAAACTTGGAGTTCAAGGGAAAAAGGTCAAAAAGGATGGAGATTTGGAGGTAACATTTGATAAAATATCTACTACTCCTCCCCACCCTCCACACACACACACACGCACGCACACAAAAATTCTCTCTTCTCATAGTTGGTGTATGAAAGCTTAACTACCCAATTTGATTTCTGTAATGTAGATTTATCTTTTGAAATTATATGGACAAAATTATTATTCTCCAATTCAGATCAACAACTTCACTGTTATTGTGACTAATATATACAAGTTTATATAAAAACTATCTTTTGGGGGAGCAATACAACAGGTATGGGCAGGGCCTCTCAGTAATAACAGAATAGCAGTTGCCCTGTGGAACAGAGGAGCTTCAAAAGCAGATATTACTGCCTACTGGGGCGACATTGGCCTCAAATCGACGACAACTGTTAATGCACGAGATTTATGGGTGGTAAGATCTATGATTTGGGTTTTCAGTTATGTTTTTTGAAGATAAAGAAACAAGATTTCAGTTAGACCCAACCTCCACCCGGCCCCAGCCCTGCATCGGGAATTGGGATTTAGGATTTGCTATTGGGTCCCTAACATTAACTCTTGCTAATTACATGGATCTGTTTGGATGTGCAGCATTCAACTCAAATGTCAGTTACTGGACAACTCACTGCTAATGTGGAGCCTCATGATTCTAAAATGTACGTCCTTACTCCACAATGAGATTGAAGTGATCTGCTACAGAAGGCTCTACACACATAGGTATCTCAAAGAAGAAAGAAAAATGACAATTTGCAAGCTAATTATTGGTGGAGAAAAAAGAAATATAAGATTGACACAAGATACTTTTGTTTTACTATTGTACTATCAACAAAGTGTTTTGGGAATGGTAAGAGACTTATGGAAGAAGGGCAACGTTTGAACCCACAGTATGAGTGCATCTTTTTTTATTTGATAATGGTGAATTTTCTCAATTACTGGTTTTCCAAAACCTGTGGCTAAATCGAAAATTTTCGATGCGTGCAATATTGGAAAATCATGTGCTTTCTAATCTTGTGAATATTGCACTTGTGTATGTTTATTTGTACAAATATATATTCTGTTAAGCTAGGAAGGGATTGAATCAGCAAGTAAAAAAAGGTTTAATAAATCTAGTCAACTACTGCATATGGAACAAAGGGTGAAAATTATTAGCCAGCCATGGTGAGAACTAAATTCCTATATGCATTGTGAAATAAGAATCAAGACAAACATGTTTAGAAGCAACCGAGGGAGGACGGAGTTAATTCCGCCTGAATTATCTTCAACGGAAGTGATTTCCAAGGTGCTTATTAGGGTCAGTTCAAAAAAAAAAAAAAGGTGTTTATTAGGGTGTGGCCATGGGCCGGGTTACCCATGGGTCTCGTTATCCGGCCCGAAAAAAATAGGCTCGAAGCCCGATAGTTGACCAGTCCAAGTCCGAGCCCAATATCTTTAAGAAGAGGGCTTGAGTTTGTCCCTAAATCTATTACCCGGCTCGAAGCTCTGCCTAAGAGCCCGTCCGCAAGCCCAACCCAACCTATCATTCATTTGAAAAAAAATTATACTTTTAGACCATTAAATTTAAAATTTTAAAATAAATCTGTTAATATCGAAATTTAAAGTTTTAAAAATTTAGATATTTTAAATAATATATTATTTTTTTTCGATGTATTAAGCATATAAGTTTTAAATGGTAGAGTAATATAAATGACAAAAAAGTTAGTAAATGTCAACTTAGTTGAGATTTATTTATTCTATTAAATGTAGTTCATTATTTTATTTTTATTCATTTTGACTTTACTTTTGATTCAAAAATATAATTTACACAAATATTAAGTTACAAAAATATTCATTATTTTTAAATTCCACAAACGGGCCCGCCCAATAGGGTCACGGGTTGGGTTGCGGGTAGTCTACCCCTACCCGAAACCCTGCCCGGCTCGTCCAATAACTCACTTGGGTAAGGACTTGAGCTTACACTACTCAGCCCGGCCCGAAAAAATTTCATGGGCCTAGCCCTGGCCCATGGACACCCCTGGTGCTTATGATGTCCACAACTTTAATTCATTGTTAGTAGTTGGAAGTTGGAACTGATGGCTATCTTAGCATAATGAGGAACTGCAATAACAGAGACTACTGACCGTCTCCTGTTTCTAAATGTTTATTACAAGTCTGGTACGTGTGCAAAATATGAAGGATCCCTCAAATAGAGAAGGGCATACAGGGCTTCCACAAGAGCCTGCCCCCTAGCCCCTTCTTGGGTCATTATGGCAGTACTCTAATGAAGGTAGTACCCACTACANCATGAGAGTCGCCAAAAGCTTGGCCTTATTCTACCTCTGCTCTCACACAGGCAGCCTATGTCCCCAGCTTAGCTGTTCTCTAGCGAGTCACCACAAGCTTGTCCTAATTCTTCCTCTGCTCTCATGCAAGTAGCCTCGATCTCCAGCTTAGTGGTTCTCTTCTGAGTCATTAAAAGCGTGGCCTCACTTTGCCTCTTATCTTAAGCAAGCAGTCTTTGTCTCCAACTTGGCAGCTCTCACGAGGGTTGCCAGAAAGCTTGGCCTAACTTTCCCTCTGCTCTCACGCAGACAACCTCATTCTTCAGCTTAGCATCTCTCTCATGAGTCGGCACAAGCTTGACCTAACTCTGTCTCTGCTCTTAAGCAATCAACCTATGTCTCCAGCTTTGCAGCTCTCATGCGAGTCGCTAGAAAGGTTGGTCTAACTTTGCTTCTTCTCTCAACCAGACAACCTATGTCTCTAGCTTTACAGCTCTCACGAGAGTCTCCAGAAAGCTTGGCCTAACTCTGGCTCTACTCTCAAGCAGACCATGTCTCCAACTTAGTAACTCNAGAAAAGAAAAGCCAGAGTGCTTTTTCTTGTATTACATAATTTCAAGAGTCAAAAGACACTACAAGGTCCTGATACTGTTTGTACAAAGGTTTCCATTATATATAGCTGAACCACAAAAGATGATCAAAATCTTAGTAAAATAAAGGGATAATTACACCCAAACTGTTTGAGAGTTGTTACTTAAGTTTCGTTTGATAACGTTTACGTTTTATATTTTTTGTTTTTATTTTGATATTTAGAGAAAACAAGAAAAACAAACTCGTTTGATAACCGTTTTTTTTTTTCTGTCATCGTTTTATAAACTACAGTGATTTTCAAAAATAAAAAAAAAACGTTTTCGAAAAAACAAAAAACGTTTATCGCGCATTTATTGTTACCGAGGTCAAAACATTGAACCTTGTTAGCACCAAAATGACACATTTATTGGCCCCATATAAATAACAATACCCAAGCCCTAACCCCTCACATCTAATCGTCGCCTCTCAGCTTCATTCCCCCTCTCTCTCTCTCCCCTCTCCTCTTCGTCGGCTGTCCTCTTCATCGCCAGGCGCCTCTCCTTTTCAACGAAGACATTGATAGTTGTTCTACTTTGCGTCGGTGAAGTTACATCTCTCTGATTTTTGCTGATTTTTTTCTCTGATTTTTGCTGGTTATAGATCTGATTTTTGGTATTTATAGATCTAATTTTTGTTGGTTATAGATCTGATTTTTAGTGGTTATAGATATGATTTTTGCCTCTGATTTTTGCTGATCTCTGGTTATAGATCTGATCTCATCTCTAGATTTTGTTATCTCATGCAACGTAGTTCATATAAAATTTATGATATGCTTTACTTCGTTGTTATGGAGATTTGTGTGGCTTTTAGTTTATGAATTGTGGGTTTGTTCTTTGCCTGGTAGCTTTTTGATGATATGCTGGGTCCAAATGTAACTTTGCTAGAAAACAAGTGTCTAGTTTGTTCATGCCCGGAAATTTGGGTGGAAATTTGGATGTAAATTTTATTTTGCTCTATATTGTATCATTATTTGCCAATGCCATTTAACTGGTTAAAGTATGTGCAGATATTGAATAATTTGTGGGTTTTTATTTGATCTAAAATACATACATTTAGTACTTTCACTTATATTCCTTCAAATAATGCTCCAACGTTAAAGGTTTTTGTCTCAAAATATATCTATTCTTTTGCCTTCCATGAAGAAAGCTTGACATTGCTTTCTAGAAATGCTGTAGCTGACTTTTTGGCCTCATTTGCTGTTTGTTCTGGCTGTTTTACTGATTTCTCAATTGATGGCAGTCTGCCATTAACTGTCAGACTGCTCTAAATTCAGGATCAATCTAAGTTGCCCACTGTAAGGAGGAGGAAGGTTGTAATTAGAGCTCAGCAGGTATAATGCAGATGGAGAGTTGGATGTAGGAAACTGATGGGCTGGTGCTGATAAGGGCAGCTTCTGAGCTTGGAGCTGATCTATTGATGATCTTGGAGATTCTCATGGCATGGAGCTGGGGGCTGGAATGCAGCTTCAGATTTGAAAGGGAACTGCATCAGAAGCTGTCTGGGGAGGTTCCAGGAGCCGAACTGTGAAGGTCTGAAGGTGCAGAAATGTAGTTAAAAATGGTTTTTATCATCTTGAAGGATGAAAGTCATTTTTTGTATTTTTTCAAAACTGTTTGTTCTTTGCTTCTTGTAATTACTCCTTTTATCAATAAAATTATCTTATTCTTTTTAAAAAAAAAAATGTTTGAAAACTATTGGATGATCGGTTATGGATTGTTGTTATAACTTTTTAATAGAATGAAATTATGTTAATGTATACAACCTAGTCCCAAAAAAAAAAAAAATACAAGTATTACAACCAAACGAGTTTCCTGTTTTTGTTTTTAATTTTTTTTACAACTATAAAAGCAATCAAACATGTTTTCTATTTTCATTTTTTATTAATGATAATTTGAAACTGATTCTGTTTTTCATTTTTTAAAAAACTAAATTGTGAACGTTCCCAAATGAGCTCTTAATTACTCAGACTTCTTGTTATTTTAAATATTATATACAGATCCCTGAAACTTGTATGTGCATAACACTTAGATCTCTGTCACCAATGTCCGTTAGTATATTCGTTAGCAAATTACATCCAAACCCTCAGAAGTTTGTAGGCGTGTAATATTTAAATCCCTTAAGTTTAAAATATTATATTTAGACAAAAAATACTCAAATTAAAGATAAAATATCAAATATTTTAAATTTTATAATAAAAATTTATATTTTATTATGGAATTTATTGAAATAAAATTAGAAATAAAAATCTATTTTTTTCTTAAAAAATCATAATTAGTATTCAATTATACTTTCTATTGGAATAAAACTAAAAAATCATAATAGAATATCTTCTAATTTTAATTGAGGTAATTTGGTAATTTAATTTGATTGTTTAAACGATCAAATTAAATTTTAATAAATAGTATAATTGTATACTAATTATGATTTTTAAGAAAAAATTAAATTTTTATTTTTGATTTTATTTGAATAAATTTCACAATATAACATAAATTTTAGTTGTAAAATTTAAAATATTTGATATTTATCTTTGATTGAAATATTTTTGGTCTAAATATATTATTTTAAACTTAAGGTGTTTTAAATATTACACACATACAAATTTTAGGGGGTTTGAGTATAATTTATTAACGGGCATTGACGACAGGGGTTTACATGTTATGTGCGTATAAATTTTAGGAGATCTGTGTGTAATATTTCAAATATTAGGGGACTTGGGTGATTAAATGACAAACTTCAGAAAGTCCGAATATAATTCCTTAAAATTTAAAGGAAACATTAATTTGAACAGATCATAATAATAAACAACCACCGATGCGCACTCCTCCCCCCACGCTTTCTTCCAGAGGGATTTTTTCCTCTTTTTCCCAACCACAACAAAAAAGGTGCAAGGAAAAGAGAGAAGAAAGAGTCAGATATTCTCAAACATTGTTCCTGTCAACATGAGGAAGAAAATATGAAGTTCGGGGAAATTGGAGAAACATAAAAAGAAATAGATGAAAAAACCAACTAAAGCCAAAAAAGAAAAAAAAAGACATTGTAATTACATTCTCTCATAAACACTCAAATATAAGATAAAAAAGTACAAGAGTGGAGGCAGTTTCGGTTTGATGGTTGTGAAAAGCAAGAAAACGTATTGTATATCGATGAATGCTGATGAGCCCAAATTTTATTGGTTCAAGTCCAATAAATTAAGTCTAAATCAGTTAAAAGATATGTCAATCTCAGTTTGTGAATTCGATCTTAATGGTACCATAAAAATATCTAAGGATGAGTTCGGTAACCCATGTATGCTACTCAAGTCGGGAGTTCAGCTCATTTATATTATTTACAGACCTCGACTTCATACCTCAACTTCCTGTGTCCACATCTCGAGGAAGACTGTGCAAAGGATAGATGAATCCCACCGATTCCCTCTTTTTGTAGCATCAATTACTCAGTAAGCGTAAGTCTTGTTGCATAATAAGGGTGACCGTTACAAAGGAGGAGCGAGGATCTCACCTCAGATCAAACAATACCCAGGAATAAATCTAAATAGGAGCCAAAGCCCTTGAAAAGAAGAAGAAGCCATCATAGCCTCAAAAAGACATTCTTTGTAAACTTTATACAGTAATCAATATACTTAGGAGCAAGAGACTCCATTGAAAGTGGATTAATTGAACTCCCGAGTTAGTGAACCACTATAAACATTCAGTGTAATCACCCACTTATCCCCAAATCCCGTTCCCTAGAGTTTTGTAGCTCAAAATAGACTATATCTAACTGTTCAGTACACTTTATATCCATATCACTGCTCAATCGTGTTAAGACATCATCAGTTAACGCCGTCTGTGGGAACAACTATTATTGTTAAAAATATACTGTTTTTTTTCAGTAATTGATGGTTTCTATGCGCAACATGAGCAGAAGTCAAATGAGTCCTCTTCGATTACAAAACCAACGAGAAGCTACCACTGGAGGATAACAAGAAAATCCCTCGTGATTTCTTGCCTACACCTGAAGTCGATCCCCCCCGTGGTGGATCCTATACCTAACAACGAACTAGAGGCCCTTGCCTAGCCAACCAATGTCTTCTCCAACATAATGATGAGTTATTGAATCTCCTTCACCGTCCCCAAATGGTATAGCCAACCCAAGAACTTCCCCCTCAGAGGGAACAACAACATAACAATCCCCTGATCTCTAGCTTAGCGGTTCTTTGGCGAGTCATCAAAAGCTTAGCCTCACTTTGTCTCTGCTCATATGCAGACAACCTATGTTTCCAGCTTAGCGGCTCTCACGAGAGTCGCCAAAAGCTTGGCCTCATTCTGCCTCTGCTCTCAAGCAGGTAACCTATGTCTCCAGCTTAGCGGTTCTCACGAGAGTCACCAAAAAACTTGGCCTTATTCTGCCTTCGCTCTCAAGCATGCTTGCTATTTCTCTAGTTTAGCGGCTCTCATGAGAATTACCAAAAGCTTGGCCTAATTTTGCCTATGCTCTCACGTAGGCAGCTTATGTCTCTAGCTTAGTGGCTCTCACGAGAGTCGCCAAAAGCTTGGCCTCATTCTGTCTTTGCTCACGTAGGCAGCCTATGTCTCCAGCTCGGCGGCTCTCATGAGAATTGCCAAAAGCTTGGCCTCACTCTACCTCTGCTCTCAAGTAGACAACCTATGTCTCCAACTTAGTGGCTCTTACGAAAGTCACCAAAAGCTTGGCCTTATTCTACCTCCGCTCTCACACAAGCAGCCTATGCTTCCAGCTTAGTGACTCTCTCGCGAATTGCCATAAGCTTGGCCTAATTCTACCTCTGCTCTCATGCAAGTAGCCCGATCTCCAGCTTAGCAGATCTCTTGCGAGTCATCAAAAGCTTGACCTCACTTTGCCTCTGCTCACATGCAGGTAGCCTATGTCTCCAGCTTAGCCTCTCTCACGAGAGTTGCCAAAAGCTTGGCCTCACTCTGCCTCTGCTCTCAAGCCGACAACCTATGTCTCCAGCTTAGTGGCTCTCATGAGAGTCGTCAAAATCTTAGTCTTATTCTACCTCTGCTCTCAAGTAGGCAACCTATGTCTCTAGCTAAGCGGATCTCACAAGAGTTGCTAAAAGCTTGGCTTTATTCTGCCTCTGCTCTCACGCAGGCTGCATATGTCTCCAACTTATCGGCTCTCACGAGAGTCACCAAAAGCTCGGCCTCACTCTACCTCTACTCTCACACAGGTAGCCTATGTCTCTAGCTTAGCGGCTTTCATGAGAGTCGCCAAAAGCTTGGCCTTATTCTACCTCTGCTCTCACACAGGCAGCCTATGTCCCCAGCTTAGCTGTTCTCTAGCGAGTCACCACAAGCTTGTCCTAATTCTTCCTCTGCTCTCATGCAAGTAGCCTCGATCTCCAGCTTAGTGGTTCTCTTCTGAGTCATTAAAAGCGTGGCCTCACTTTGCCTCTTATCTTAAGCAAGCAGTCTTTGTCTCCAACTTGGCAGCTCTCACGAGGGTTGCCAGAAAGCTTGGCCTAACTTTCCCTCTGCTCTCACGCAGACAACCTCATTCTTCAGCTTAGCATCTCTCTCATGAGTCGGCACAAGCTTGACCTAACTCTGTCTCTGCTCTTAAGCAATCAACCTATGTCTCCAGCTTTGCAGCTCTCATGCGAGTCGCTAGAAAGGTTGGTCTAACTTTGCTTCTTCTCTCAACCAGACAACCTATGTCTCTAGCTTTACAGCTCTCACGAGAGTCTCCAGAAAGCTTGGCCTAACTCTGGCTCTACTCTCAAGCAGACCATGTCTCCAACTTAGTAACTCTCATGAGAGTTGCCAAAAGTTTGGCCTAACTCTGTCTGTGCTTGCATGCAAGAAGCCTCATCCTCCAAAAGCTCGGCCTCAAGAGCTGTTGTTCTCTTATGAGTCTACCTTAACTGCAGCTTGGTGCCCAGGTCTTTCTTCCGCCAAAGTTCTCAACACCTTGTCGAATTTAAGCATCCTCAAAAGTACAGAAAAGTCACAGCCATATGCAAATATCAAAAAGCCAGAATGTCAGTATGACCAAGCATTCAGAAGATAGGGTTCCACATAATAGAGGGGTACCATAGCAAAGCCCTCTATTGCGGTGTCGATGATACACTCAAGACCTTGAGAGCTAACCTTTCTAAAGCCTCTTCTTAGCCAAAATTCATATCCTATAGCATGGATGCCAGGCCATTATTAAANAAACGTTTTCGAAAAAACAAAAAACGTTTATCGCGCATTTATTGTTACCGAGGTCAAAACATTGAACCTTGTTAGCACCAAAATGACACATTTATTGGCCCCATATAAATAACAATACCCAAGCCCTAACCCCTCACATCTAATCGTCGCCTCTCAGCTTCATTCCCCCTCTCTCTCTCTCCCCTCTCCTCTTCNTCACGGTGATTTTCAAAAATAAAAAAAAAACGTTTTCGAAAAAACAAAAAATGTTTATCTCGCATTTACTGTTACCGAGGTCAAAACATTGAACCTTGTTAGCACCAAAATGGCACATTTATTGGCCCCAGATAAATAACAATACCCAAGCCCTAACCCCTCAAATCTAATCGTCGCCTCTCAGCTTCATTCCCCCTCTCTCTCTCTCCCCTCTCCTCTTCGTCGGCT
Organism: Ilex paraguariensis; assembly: GCA_963454935.2. NCBI lineage: Eukaryota > Viridiplantae > Streptophyta > Magnoliopsida > Aquifoliales > Aquifoliaceae > Ilex > Ilex paraguariensis. The sequence goes on from CAUOFW020002837.1 coordinate 227,500, forward strand.
GTCCTCTTCATCGCCAGGCGCCTCTCCTTTTCAACGAAGACATTGATAGTTGTTCTACTTTGCGTCGGTGAAGTTACATCTCTCTGATTTTTGCTGATTTTTTTCTCTGATTTTTGCTGGTTATAGATCTGATTTTTGGTATTTATAGATCTAATTTTTGTTGGTTATAGATCTGATTTTTAGTGGTTATAGATATGATTTTTGCTAGTTATAGATCTGATTTTTGCCTCTGATTTTTGCTGATCTCTGGTTATAGATCTGATCTCATCTCTAGATTTTGTTTTCTCATGCAACGTAGTTCATATAAAATTTATGATATGCTTTACTTCGTTGTTATGGAGATTTGTGTGGCTTTTAGTTTATGAATTGTGGGTTTGTTCTTTGCCTGGTAGCTTTTTGATGATATGCTGGGTCCAAATGTAACTTTGCTAGAAAACAAGTGTCTAGTTTGTTCATGCCCGGAAATTTGGGTGGAAATTTGGATGTAAATTTTATTTTGCTCTATATTGTATCATTATTTGCCAATGCCATTTAACTGGTTAAAGTATGTGCAGATATTGAATAATTTGTGGGTTTTTATTTGATCTAAAATACATACATTTAGTACTTTCACTTATATTCCTTCAAATAATGCTCCAACGTTAAAGGTTTTTGTCTCAAAATATATCTATTCTTTTGCCTTCCATGAAGAAAGCTTGACATTGCTTTCTAGAAATGCTGTAGCTGACTTTTTGGCCTCATTTGCTGTTTGTTCTGGCTGTTTTACTGATTTCTCAATTGATGGCAGTCTGCCATTAACTGTCAGACTGCTCTAAATTCAGGATCAATCTAAGTTGCCCACTGTAAGGAGGAGGAAGGTTGTAATTAGAGCTCAGCAGGTATAATGCAGATGGAGAGTTGGATGTAGGAAACTGATGGGCTGGTGCTGATAAGGGCAGCTTCTGAGCTTGGAGCTGATCTATTGATGATCTTGGAGATTCTCATGGCATGGAGCTGGGGGCTGGAATGCAGCTTCAGATTTGAAAGGGAACTGCATCAGAAGCTGTCTGGGGAGGTTCCAGGAGCCGAACTGTGAAGGTCTGAAGGTGCAGAAATGTAGTTAAAAATGGTTTTTATCATCTTGAAGGATGAAAGTCATTTTTTGTATTTTTTCAAAACTGTTTGTTCTTTGCTTCTTGTAATTACTCCTTTTATCAATAAAATTATCTTATTCTTTTTAAAAAAAAAAATGTTTGAAAACTATTGGATGATCGGTTATGGATTGTTGTTATAACTTTTTAATAGAATGAAATTATGTTAATGTATACAACCTAGTCCCAAAAAAAAAAAAATACAAGTATTACAACCAAACGAGTTTCCTGTCTTTGTTTTTAATTTTTTTTACAACTATAAAAGCAATCAAACATGTTTTCTATTTTTATTTTTTATTAACGATAATCTGAAACTGATTCTGTTTTTCATTTTTTAAAAAACTAAAATTGTGAACGTTCTCAAATGAGCTATTAATTACTCAGACTTCTTGTTATTTTAAATATTATATACAGATCCCTGAAATTTGTATGTGCATAACACTTAGATCTCTGTCACCAATGTCCGTTAGTATATTCGTTAGCAAATTACATCTAAACCCTCAGAAGTTTGTAGGCGTGTAATACTTAAATTCCTTAAGTTTAAAATATTATATTTAGACAAAAAATACTCAAATTAAAGATAAAATATCAAATATTTTAAATTTTATAATAAAAATTTATATTTTATTATGGAATTTATTGAAATAAAATTAGAAATAAAAATCTATTTTTTTCTTAAAAAATCATAATTAGTATTCAATTATACTTTCTATTGGAATAAAACTAAAAAATCATAATAGAATATCTTCTAATTTTAATTGAGGTAATTTGGTAATTTAATTTGATTGTTTAAACGATCAAATTAAATTTTAATAAATAGTATAATTGTATACTAATTATGATTTTTAAGAAAAAATTAAATTTTTATTTTTGATTTTATTTGAATAAATTTCACAATATAACATAAATTTTAGTTGTAAAATTTAAAATATTTGATATTTATCTTTGATTGAAATATTTTTGGTCTAAATATATTATTTTAAACTTAAGGTGTTTTAAATATTACACACATACAAATTTTAGGGGGTTTGAGTATAATTTATTAACGGGCATTGACGACAGGGGTTTACATGTTATGTGCGTATAAATTTTAGGAGATCTGTGTGTAATATTTCAAATATTAGGGGACTTGGGTGATTAAATGACAAACTTCAGAAAGTCCGAATATAATTCCTTAAAATTTAAAGGAAACATTAATTTGAACAGATCATAATAATAAACAACCACCGATGCGCACTCCTCCCCCCACGCTTTCTTCCAGAGGGATTTTTTCCTCTTTTTCCCAACCACAACAAAAAAGGTGCAAGGAAAAGAGAGAAGAAAGAGTCAGATATTCTCAAACATTGTTCCTGTCAACATGAGGAAGAAAATATGAAGTTCGGGGAAATTGGAGAAACATAAAAAGAAATAGATGAAAAAACCAACTAAAGCCAAAAAAGAAAAAAAAAAGACATTGTAATTACATTCTCTCATAAACACTCAAATATAAGATAAAAAAGTACAAGAGTGGAGGCAATTTCGGTTTGATGGTTGTGAAAAGCAAGAAAACGTATTGTATATCGATGAATGCTGATGAGCCCAAATTTTATTGGTTCAAGTCCAATAAATTAAGTCTAAATCAGTTAAAAGATATGTCAATCTCAGTTTGTGAATTCGATCTTAATGGTACCATAAAAATATCTAAGGATGAGTTCGGTAACCCATGTATGCTACTCAAGTCGGGAGTTCAGCTCATTTATATTATTTACAGACCTCGACTTCATACCTCAACTTCCTGTGTCCACATCTCGAGGAAGACTGTGCAAAGGATAGATGAATCCCACCGATTCCCTCTTTTTGTAGCATCAATTACTCAGTAAGCGTAAGTCTTGTTGCATAATAAGGGTGACCGTTACAAAGGAGGAGCGAGGATCTCACCTCAGATCAAACAATACCCAGGAATAAATCTAAATAGGAGCCAAAGCCCTTGAAAAGAAGAAGAAGCCATCATAGCCTCAAAAAGACATTCTTTGTAAACTTTATACAGTAATCAATATACTTAGGAGCAAGAGACTCCATTGAAAGTGGATTAATTGAACTCCCGAGTTAGTGAACCACTATAAACATTCAGTGTAATCACCCACTTATCCCCAAATCCCGTTCCCTAGAGTTTTGTAGCTCAAAATAGACTATATCTAACTGTTCAGTACACTTTATATCCATATCACTGCTCAATCGTGTTAAGACATCATCAGTTAACGCCGTCTGTGGGAACAACTATTATTGTTAAAAATATACTGTTTTTTTTCAGTAATTGATGGTTTCTATGCGCAACATGAGCAGAAGTCAAATGAGTCCTCTTCGATTACAAAACCAACGAGAAGCTACCACTGGAGGATAACAAGAAAATCCCTCGTGATTTCTTGCCTACACCTGAAGTCGATCCCCCCCGTGGTGGATCCTATACCTAACAACGAACTAGAGGCCCTTGCCTAGCCAACCAATGTCTTCTCCAACATAATGATGAGTTATTGAATCTCCTTCACCGTCCCCAAATGGTATAGCCAACCCAAGAACTTCCCCCTCAGAGGGAACAACAACATAACAATCCCCTGATCTCTAGCTTAGCGGTTCTTTGGCGAGTCATCAAAAGCTTAGCCTCACTTTGTCTCTGCTCATATGCAGACAACCTATGTTTCCAGCTTAGCGGCTCTCACGAGAGTCGCCAAAAGCTTGGCCTCATTCTGCCTCTGCTCTCAAGCAGGTAACCTATGTCTCCAGCTTAGCGGTTCTCACGAGAGTCACCAAAAAACTTGGCCTTATTCTGCCTTCGCTCTCAAGCATGCTTGCTATTTCTCTAGTTTAGCGGCTCTCATGAGAATTACCAAAAGCTTGGCCTAATTTTGCCTATGCTCTCACGTAGGCAGCTTATGTCTCTAGCTTAGTGGCTCTCACGAGAGTCGCCAAAAGCTTGGCCTCATTCTGTCTTTGCTCACGTAGGCAGCCTATGTCTCCAGCTCGGCGGCTCTCATGAGAATTGCCAAAAGCTTGGCCTCACTCTACCTCTGCTCTCAAGTAGACAACCTATGTCTCCAACTTAGTGGCTCTTACGAAAGTCACCAAAAGCTTGGCCTTATTCTACCTCCGCTCTCACACAAGCAGCCTATGCTTCCAGTTTAGTGACTCTCTCGCGAATTGCCATAAGCTTGGCCTAATTCTACCTCTGCTCTCATGCAAGTAGCCCGATCTCCAGCTTAGCAGATCTCTTGCGAGTCATCAAAAGCTTGACCTCACTTTGCCTCTGCTCACATGCAGGTAGCCTATGTCTCCAGCTTAGCCTCTCTCACGAGAGTTGCCAAAAGCTTGGCCTCACTCTGCCTCTGCTCTCAAGCCGACAACCTATGTCTCCAGCTTAGTGGCTCTCATGAGAGTCGTCAAAATCTTAGTCTTATTCTACCTCTGCTCTCAAGTAGGCAACCTATGTCTCTAGCTAAGCGGATCTCACAAGAGTTGCTAAAAGCTTGGCTTTATTCTGCCTCTGCTCTCACGCAGGCTGCATATGTCTCCAACTTATCGGCTCTCACGAGAGTCACCAAAAGCTCGGCCTCACTCTACCTCTACTCTCACACAGGTAGCCTATGTCTCTAGCTTAGCGGCTTTCATGAGAGTCGCCAAAAGCTTGGCCTTATTCTACCTCTGCTCTCACACAGGCAGCCTGTGTCCCCAGCTTAGCTGTTCTCTAGCGAGTCACCACAAGCTTGTCCTAATTCTTCCTCTGCTCTCATGCAAGTAGCCTCGATCTCTAGCTTAGTGGTTCTCTTGTGAGTCATTAAAAGCTTGGCCTCACTTTGCCTCTTCTCTTAAGCAAGCAGTCTTTGTCTCCAACTTGGCAGCTCTCACGAGGGTTGCCAGAAAGCTTGGCCTAACTTTCCCTCTGCTCTCACGCAGACAACCTCAATCTTCAGCTTAGCATCTCTCTCATGAGTCGGCACAAGCTTGACCTAACTCTGCCTCTGCTCTTAAGCAATCAACCTATGTCTCCAGCTTTGCAGCTCTCATGCGAGTCGCCAGAAAGGTTGGTCTAACTTTGCCTCTTCTCTCAACCAGACAACCTATGTCTCTAGCTTTACGGCTCTCACGAGAGTCTCCAGAAAGCTTGGCCTAACTCTGGCTCTACTCTCAAGCAGACCATGTCTCCAACTTAGTAACTCTCATGAGAGTTGCCAAAAGTTTGGCCTAACTCTGTCTGTGCTTGCATGCAAGAAGCCTCATCCTCCAATAGCTCGGCCTCAAGAGCTGTTGTTCTCTTATGAGTCTACCTTAACTGCAGCTTGGTGCCCAGGTCTTTCTTCCGCCAAAGTTCTCAACACCTTGTCGAATTTAAGCATCCTCAAAAGTACAGAAAAGTCACAGCCATATGCAAATATCAAAAAGCCAGAATGTCAGTATGACCAAGCATTCAGAAGATAGGGTTCCACATAATAGAGGGGTACCATAGCAAAGCCCTCTATTGCGGTGTCGATGATACACTCAAGACCTTGAGAGCTAACCTTTCTAAAGCCTCTTCTTAGCCAAAATTCATATCCTATAGCATGGATGCCAGGCCATTATTAAAAGCAGGATAATTATGTGAAGTGTTGGGGGCATTAAGCCCCACCTTTCGAGAAATAGCAGGGCCATCAAACCTGAACTGGAAAACACTAGGGGCATCAGATTTCACCCCTTTTAGGTGGAGGGGAAGTCACCATTTTAATGATGTAGAGAGCCTTTGCCGTTGATCCATCAACCATGAGATCACCTATAAAACAAAGAATTTTCAAAAACCAAAGAAATCATCAATTTGTCTGGGTCCTCCATGGTGTCGCCTGTGACATTGCCCAGCCTTGTGCCTTCCCTGGTGTTGCCCAGGTTCATATCCATGGTGCAACTCACCAAAGCATCTCGATCTCCACGCGCCGAATTGTCCATGCTTCTCTTCATCCTTTCTGCAACAATGGCATTACCAAATAGAAAATTAAGCTTAAAAAATGCAATGGAGTGAAAAGCTGAAGAAGGCACCATATAGAACAAGATATCTGCTCTACCCAAAGGAAGGAGCTCATTCATGCCCTCAACCCCCAATCACTAATAGGGCTTGGGGCATGGGGGGCAAATAATGATNTAGTTATAGATCTGATTTTTGCCTCTGATTTTTGCTGATCTCTGGTTATAGATCTGATCTCATCTCTAGATTTTGTTTTCTCATGCAACGTAGTTCATATAAAATTTATGATATGCTTTACTTCGTTGTTATGGAGATTTGTGTGGCTTTTAGTTTATGAATTGTGGGTTTGTTCTTTGCCTGGTAGCTTTTTGATGATATGCTGGGTCCAAATGTAACTTTGCTAGAAAACAAGTGTCTAGTTTGTTCATGCCCGGAAATTTGGGTGGAAATTTGGATGTAAATTTTATTTTGCTCTATATTGTATCATTATTTGCCAATGCCATTTAACTGGTTAAAGTATGTGCAGATATTGAATAATTTTTGGGTTTTTGTTTGATCTAAAATACATACATTTAGTACTTTCACTTATATTCCTTCAAATAATGCTCCAACGTTAAAGGTTTTTGTCNGTGGGTTTTTATTTGATCTAAAATACATACATTTAGTACTTTCACTTATATTCCTTCAAATAATGCTCCAACGTTAAAGGTTTTTGTCTCAAAATATATCTATTCTTTTGCCTTCCATGAAGAAAGCTTGACATTGCTTTCTAGAAATGCTGTAGCTGACTTTTTGGCCTCATTTGCTGTTTGTTCTGGCTGTTTTACTGATTTCTCAATTGATGGCAGTCTGCCATTAACTGTCAGACAGATCTAAATTCAGGATCAATCTAAGTTGCCCACTGTAAGGAGGAGGAAGGTTGTAATTAGAGCTCAGCAGGTATAATGCAGATGGAGAGTTGGATGTAGGAAACTGATGGGCTGGTGCTGATAAGGGCAGCTTCTGAGCTTGGAGCTGGTCTATTGATGATCTTGGAGATTCTCATGGCATGGAGCTGGGGGCTGGAATGCAGCTTCAGATTTGAAAGGGAACTGCATCAGAAGCTGTCTGGGGAGGTTCCAGGAGCCGAACTGTGAAGGTCTGAAGGTGCAGAAATGTAGTTAAAAATGGTTTTTATCATCTTGAAGGATGAAAGTCATTTTTTGTATTTTTTCAAAACTGTTTGTTCTTTGCTTCTTGTAATTACTCCTTTTATCAATAAAATTATCTTATTCTTTTTTAAAAAAAAAATGTTTGAAAACTATTGGATGATCGGTTATGGATTGTTGTTATAACTTTTTAATAGAATGAAATTATGTTAATGTATACAACCTAGTCCCAAAAAAAAAAAAATACAAGTATTACAACCAAACGAGTTTCCTGTTTTTGTTTTTAATTTTTTTTACAACTATAAAAGCAATCAAACATGTTTTCTATTTTCATTTTTTATTAATGATAATTTGAAACTGATTCTGTTTTTCATTTTTTAAAAAACTAAATTGTGAACGTTCCCAAATGAGCTCTTAATTACTCAGACTTCTTGTTATTTTAAATATTATATACAGATCCCTGAAACTTGTATGTGCATAACACTTAGATCTCTGTCACCAATGTCCGTTAGTATATTCGTTAGCAAATTACATCCAAACCCTCAGAAGTTTGTAGGCGTGTAATATTTAAATCCCTTAAGTTTAAAATATTATATTTAGACAAAAAATACTCAAATTAAAGATAAAATATCAAATATTTTAAATTTTATAATAAAAATTTATATTTTATTATGGAATTTATTGAAATAAAATTAGAAATAAAAATCTATTTTTTTCTTAAAAAATCATAATTAGTATTCAATTATACTTTCTATTGGAATAAAACTAAAAAATCATAATAGAATATCTTCTAATTTTAATTGAGGTAATTTGGTAATTTAATTTGATTGTTTAAACGATCAAATTAAATTTTAATAAATAGTATAATTGTATACTAATTATGATTTTTAAGAAAAAATTAAATTTTTATTTTTGATTTTATTTGAATAAATTTCACAATATAACATAAATTTTAGTTGTAAAATTTAAAATATTTGATATTTATCTTTGATTGAAATATTTTTGGTCTAAATATATTATTTTAAACTTAAGGTGTTTTAAATATTACACACATACAAATTTTAGGGGGTTTGAGTATAATTTATTAACGGGCATTGACGACAGGGGTTTACATGTTATGTGCGTATAAATTTTAGGAGATCTGTGTGTAATATTTCAAATATTAGGGGACTTGGGTGATTAAATGACAAACTTCAGAAAGTCCGAATATAATTCCTTAAAATTTAAAGGAAACATTAATTTGAACAGATCATAATAATAAACAACCACCGATGCGCACTCCTCCCCCCACGCTTTCTTCCAGAGGGATTTTTTCCTCTTTTTCCCAACCACAACAAAAAAGGTGCAAGGAAAAGAGAGAAGAAAGAGTCAGATATTCTCAAACATTGTTCCTGTCAACATGAGGAAGAAAATATGAAGTTCGGGGAAATTGGAGAAACATAAAAAGAAATAGATGAAAAAACCAACTAAAGCCAAAAAAGAAAAAAAAAAGACATTGTAATTACATTCTCTCATAAACACTCAAATATAAGATAAAAAAGTACAAGAGTGGAGGCAATTTCGGTTTGATGGTTGTGAAAAGCAAGAAAACGTATTGTATATCGATGAATGCTGATGAGCCCAAATTTTATTGGTTCAAGTCCAATAAATTAANTGAGAGTCACCAAAAAACTTGGCCTTATTCTGCCTTCGCTCTCAAGCATGCTTGCTATGTCTCTAGTTTAGCGGCTCTCATGAGAATTACCAAAAGCTTGGCCTAATTTTGCCTATGCTCTCACGTAGGCAGCTTATGTCTCTAGCTTAGTGGCTCTCACGAGAGTCGCCAAAAGCTTGGCCTCATTCTGTCTTTGCTCACGTAGGCAGCCTATGTCTCCAGCTCGGCGGCTCTCATGAGAGTTGCCAAAAGCTTGACCTCACTCTACCTCTGCTCTCAAGTAGACAACCTATGTCTCCAACTTAGAGGCTCTTACGAAAGTCACCAAAAGCTTGGCCTTATTCTACCTCCGCTCTCACACAAGCAGCCTATGCTTCCAGCTTAGTGACTCTCTCGCGAATTGCCATAAGCTTGGCCTAATTCTACCTCTGCTCTCATNTTCTCTCTCTCTCTCTCTCTCTCTCTATCTCACACCTATTACTTCATCAATAAAGACCATCGACCATCGTTGTCGTCTTCAAAGTGGAGTAGGTCATCCTGACCAATTCACTATATATCTGCGTGTTAACCCAAGATTTACCTTTTTGCCTTTGATGGCTTATTTAATTGTCTCATTAATTTTCTTGCATCATTCACTCGACTATTGATTATGCATAAGTCTATTTTGTGCATCATTAAATGCTAATAAAAAAATTTGATTACAAATTATATCCTCCATTCCCAAGATTTCATGCTTACATTTAATAGAATTGAATTAGCTAAGAAATAATGATATGGAAAATAAAAGATCGAGGTTACTCCACAGAAAAAAGGATAACAAANATCTTCAGCTTAGCATCTCTCTCATGAGTCGGCACAAGCTTGACCTAACTCTGCCTCTGCTCTTAAGCAATCAACCTATGTCTCCAGCTTTGCAGCTCTCATGCGAGTCGCCAGAAAGGTTGGTCTAACTTTGCCTCTTCTCTCAACCAGACAACCTATGTCTCTAGCTTTACGGCTCTCACGAGAGTCTCCAGAAAGCTTGGCCTAACTCTGGCTCTACTCTCAAGCAGACCATGTCTCCAACTTAGTAACTCTCATGAGAGTTGCCAAAAGTTTGGCCTAACTCTATCTGTGCTTGCATGCAAGAAGCCTCATCCTCCAATAGCTCGGCCTCAAGAGCTGTTGTTCTCTTATGAGTCTACCTTAACTGCAGCTTGGTGCCCAGGTCTTTCTTCCGCCAAAGTTCTCAACACCTTGTCGAATTGAAGCATCCTCAAAAGTACAGAAAAGTCACAGCCATATGCAAATATCAAAAAGCCAGAATGTCAGTATGACCAAGCATACAGAAGATAGGGTTCCACATAATAGAGGGGTACCATAGCAAAGCCCTCCATTGCAGTGTCGATGATACACTCAAGACCTTGAGAGCTATCCTTTCTAAAGCCTCTTCTTAGCCAAAATTCATATCCTATAGCATGGATGCCAGGCCATTATTAAAAGCAGGATAATTATGTGAAGTGTTGGGGGCATTAAGCCCCACCTTTCGAGAAATAGCAGGGCCATCAAACCTGAACTGGAAAACACTAGGGGCATCAGATTTCACCCCTTTTAGGTGGAGGGGAAGTCACCATTTTAATGATGTAGAGAGCCTTTGCCGTTGATCCATCAACCATGAGATCACCTATAAAACAAAGAATTTTCAAAAACCAAAGAAATCATCAATTTGTCTGGGTCCTCCATGGTGTCGCCTGTGACATTGCCCAGCCTTGTGCCTTCCCTGGTGTTGCCCAGGTTCATATCCATGGTGCAACTCACCAAAGCATCTCGATCTCCACGCGCCGAATCGTCCATGCTTCTCTTCATCCTTTCTGCAACAATGGCATTACCAAATAGAAAATTAAGCTTAAAAAATGCAATGGAGTGAAAAGCTGAAGAAGGCACCATATAGAACAAGATATCTGCTCTACCCAAAGGAAGGAGCTCATTCATGCCCTCAACCCCCAATCACTACTAGGGCTTGGGGCATGGGGGGCAAATAATGATCCCATATTTTACTTGGTCATGCCCAATAAATCAAGTAATCCCAAATCAGCTAAAAGAAAGGTCAAGCCTAGTTCGTGAATTAGCCCCAATCCAAAGTCCAAGGGATCCAAAAAGATTAGAGCACGTGAGGAGCAATCATTGGGATACCCACTCTCAAAGATCGAGGCAATNCTTCTTCATGTCGGGTAAGGAATGAGAATTTGACCCGAGTGACGTCACTGATACCCGTCCTATACTCTCGTCCTGGTTAGGCCCTAACAATTTGGGTAAGTCTTTGTTCTAGGGGACATGTCTTGACATTTTAATTTTTTCATTTCACCTACTGATTTTGCCTTCTTTGATTAATTCAGGCATTTGGCCTGACCTCGGAGCAGAGGATAAGATTGTCTTGCTAGGCTTGGAGGACTGTCAACTAGAGAAGTATTCAGAACTTCTCAAGCCTCTAGTGCTTACTCAATTTGGGTTTAGTCCTCTCGAAGTGAGAGTTGAAACTCCTATCCCCATATCTGTAGCTGGTGTGGAAGGTTTTGCTGGTAAGGCTTTCTTCTTTCATCTTTTANGTCTTTATTGATGAAGTAATAGTTGAGAGCGAGAGATAGCAATGGTATGCTCTTGGCAGCTATGAGAGAGATAAATGTGTAAGGTGTGTAGAGATGCCCCTCTCATATGGAAAGGGCCCACAATTTATAGGCACAGAACCTTGGTTAGGCGGTGGCGTGAAGGGATAGGTGACTAGTCCTTCAGCGTAGATAGATATAGCTAAGGATTGGTACAATTAGAGATAGTCTTGACCCTGGAGAGTGACTATCCCAGTTTTTACTCCTCACGTGTGCTAATCTTCCTAGACTTCTTGAAATTTGAAATGGGCTAGATCCATGAGTTGGGCTTGACCTTCTTTGTAGCTGATTGGGACTTACTCCATGANATTACTTCGATTTTCCAGGTCCTAGCTCGATGCCTGATGTTGAGACAGTAAAAGCCAACGTGACCCAATTTAGGAAGGATAGAACTGGGGATAAATGCAAGGTTGAAGTTGGATCCAGGAGCAACCTAGATCCCCCACCCAAGGTTCAAAAGGTAGAGGTGCATCCACATTCTCTTCCTTCGAAGTCCCCACCTCATTAGAAGATGTCCACTTAGCCATTACCTCCTGCTGAGGGGAGTCTCCCCATTCCAGAGGCTTCTGTTGCCCCCAAGTCTAAGGTAGGGGATCTCCCTAAAGCTGGGTTCAAGAAGCCCTCAGCCTAGACCAAGGAAGTAGCTGGTGCGGTAAGCTCTTTGGCTCCCTCTTTACGAGTTCCTTTTGCTCCTCTGTCAACTGGGGTGGTGTCTCTCTGGCCAAGCTTTCCAAGATAAGGGTTCACTCATTAGGGATGAGAACCTTGCTATTAGTGCTCTTCTATCTTTCATCCTCGAGTCAGATATCCAGGAGGCAGCCACAATGCCTTTGTCCACCTCAACAACTACTACTCTTTTTGGGGCAGCTTTAGTAAGTTTCTATTTGGCATGCTTCTAGCTTGGGTCTGCCTTTTTATAATTTTTGAATTTATATCTTGCTTACCCTTACATATGGCCATCCACGTGGGAGCTCTGGTGTAAAGGGTGCAAGCTTCTGAGAGGGACACTGAGATAGTTCAGAAGTCCCCAAAGGCCTTCGAGCTTAAGGCTTCTAAGCTATCTTTCTTCAATAATGACCTATGAGCTCAGGTTCAGGACCTGAAGACTCAAGTACAAGCTCTAACCTTAGCTAACAAAGGCTTAGAGACTAAGGCTAAAAAGGTGAGTGACGAGCTCAAGCTCAGTACAGATAACCTGTTTTAGGCACAGAAAGACTCCTTTGAGGCTCGTGATTCTCTCCAGTCTATGAAGAAAGAGTACGATATATTGGCTAAGGTCAATGCTCTGCTATTAAAAGAGATCGAGGCAGAGAGACCTAAGGTTCGAGAGAGAGATACCTAGATATCAGCGTTTCAAGATGAATCTGCTATGAAATGGATAGTAGGGTATTTCACCTTCCAAGAGCAATCCATGGATAAATATCCAAATCAAGACTTTGACTTTGACCCTCCTCTAGACAAGGAGAAAAAGGGTCTTACTGCTAATAAGGAGGCTAGGGTCAAAGTTTCTGCTTCTGGTGTTGTTTTTAAGGCCGAGGCTTCTACTGTTATCCCTACTGGGGAGGAGATTCTTGCTGAGGATGGGGTCGAGGGTCTTGAGCATATTTTTGCTGAGACTGGGTTGACGCTTTTGTGCTTATTCTAGCTGAGGTGATTGTTTCAATAGAGGTGGGAGTTTCTGAGATCACTCCACCCCTAATTGAAGTTGAAGTTCCAGCTCTTGTTATTTTTAGGGCTACTTCTGCTTCATTTGACCTCCCCTTTCTTTATTTGTTCTCCCTTCTGCTTCATCTGATCTCACTTATGCTCTGCCAGAGGGAGTGACTGTACCTGAGATGCCCCAAATTGTTGAAGAAATCAAAGATCTAGTTATGGACCTTTAGGGCTTTTTTTTTTTTTTTTTTTGAAATTTCTTATATTTGTAACAAATTTTTGAAAGGAATGAAAAAACCATCTTGTTTCTGAATTATTATCTTGTTATCTCCCCTTTTCCCCATTGCTTCAAGGAGAGCTTTGTTCTTCTAGGAGCATTTTTGTCTTGTTAAATTTCCAATTATAAGGTCTGTTAAAGTATTTATGGGTTGAGAAGCTCATTATTCGTTGGTGAGTTAAGGAGCTCATATTAAGTTTATGAGCTGAAGAGCTCATCTTAGCTTTATAAACTGAAGAACCCATCTTTGTTTTTTGAGCTGGAGATCCCATTTTTGTTTTATGAGCTTAAGAGCCCATTTTAGTTTTATGAGCTAAAGAGTTCATCTTTGTTTTATGAGCTGAAGAGAACTCATCTTAGTTTTATGAGCTGAAGGGCTCATCTTAGTTTTATGAACTAAAGGGCTCATCTTTGTTTTATGAGCTAAAGGACTTATCTTTGTTTATGAGTTGAAGAGTTCATTTTTTGCTAGTAGTAGAATGACGATTCAACTGAAACTTCTTGTTTATTACAGTGAAGTTTTACATGAGTATACTTCTTAGCTATTGAAAGAACTTTTTTAAATGGTCAACATTCTGCAAATGAGGCAAAACTCTTCCTTCTTTAGTTTGCAGCTCATAATTCCCTAATTTGATCACTCTGGATATGATATAAAGACATTCCCAATAGGCCCTAGCTTTCCATGGGTGGGGGATCTAGGTTGGGAGGTGTTTCCTGAGGACCAGATCTACTATTTTGAAACTCCTGTACCTGACCTTTCCATTGTAGTACCTTGCAATCTTTCTCTGATAGTCTTGTATGCATTGTAAGGCTATGTTCTTTTCTTTATCCAAGAGGCCGAGATTGACTAGAAGTGACTCATCGTTTAGCTTAGGGTTGATTAACTCTATTTTGGGAGATGTGATGCCTATTTTCATAGGGGTCACTACTTCTGGCGGTGGTTCTATAAACCCCTAGCACTTCCAGTAGGTGTTCCACCCATCAACCTTTTAAGGCTTCGAGTTTGGTCTTCAAAGCTACTTTTATGGTCTGAATGGTCACTTCTGCTTGCCCATTTGACTAGGAATGAACTAGTGCAGAGAAGTAGTTTTTTATGCCTAGCTCGGCACAAAATCCTTTGAAACTTGAGTTGTCAAAATGTTTTTCGTTATCTAAGACCAGTGCCCTTGGGATCCCAAATCTGTAGATTATGGATTTCCAAGTGAAACTGTGGATCTTTTGTTCTGTGATCTTCACAATAGGTTTCACCTCAGCCCACTTGGTAAAATAATCTATCCTTATTATTGCAAATTTGCATTGCCCCATGCTTGTTGGAAGAAAGACGATTATGTCTAAATCCCATTGCTAGAATGACCATGGGCTAATCACTGAGGTGAGGAGCTTTGGCAGGTAATGCGGAATGTTGGCGTGAACTTGACAGGTCCAGCACTTCTTTACCAGCTCCATTGCGTCTCTAGGCATGGTGGGCCAAAAATATCCCTGCCTTAGAGCTTTACTAGATAGAGTTTGAGCTCTGATGTGGTTTCCAAAAATTCCTTCATGGATTTCCCTTAGAATGTAATTAGCTTCCCCATCTCCTACACACCTCAGAAGCGGTGCAACGAAGCCCTGTTTGTACAGGTTTCTTGGACGATGGTAAATCTGGATGATTTGACCCTTAACTTTGCTGCTTCTTTAGAATCTACTGGCAAGGTTCCATTCTAAAGGTACCCCCTGATTGGATCCATCCAGGTTGTCTGAATTTGCACAGGGAACACTTCTTTGGCTTCGTGGTTGATAGATGGTTCGGCTGGGTGTTTATTTGGAATCAGCCTATCCAGGTTCCCTTGAGAGGTAATAGCTAGTCTGGCTAAGGCATCGACTCTGGAATTTTCTGCTCTGTGAACATGCACGACCTTAACCTACACAAATTTTTCATAGCTCTGGTACCTTCTTTAGATATAGAGCCATTCTTTCACCCTTAGCCTCATATGTTTTCTCGATCTATTTTACTACCAGCTATGAGTCGTAGTGAATCATGAGCTACTTTGCTTCCATGGAATGGGCTAGATTGAGCCCAGCTATCAAGGTTTCATACTCATCCTTGTTGTTTGAGGCTTTGAAATCAAATCTGAGGGCATACTCTATGTCTATCCCATTTAGGGAGGTTAAGATTAGTCCAGCACTGCTGCCCTGGGTGTTGGCAACATCATCTTCAAAAAGCTTCCATGTCGGGTGGTCGGATACCAGCTGGGTTGCCTCCAGGGATGCTTCCTAATCTGTTGTGAATTCTGTGATGAAATTTGTAAATATTTGTCATTTGATAGTAGTTCTGGGATTGTACCTAATGTCGAACTCGCTGAGCTCTATTGCCCATTTGACTAGCCTTCTTGAGGATTCTGGCTTGTGTAATACNTTGTTATTTTTAGGGCTACTTCTGCTTCATTTGACCTCCCCTTTCTTTATTTGTTCTCCCTTCTGCTTCATCTGATCTCACTTATGCTCTGCCAGAGGGAGTGACTGTACCTGAGATGCCCCAAATTGTTGAAGAAATCAAAGATCTAGTTATGGACCTTTAGGGCTTTTTTTTTTTTAAATTTCTTATATTTGTAACAAATTTTTGAAAGGAATGAAAAAACCATCTTGTTTATGAATTATTATCTTGTTATCTCCCCTTTTCCCCATTGCTTCAAGGAGAGCTTTGTTCTTCTAGGAGCATTTTTGTCTTGTTAAATTTCCAATTATAAGGTCTGTTAAAGTATTTATGGGTTGAGAAGCTCATTATTCGTTGGTGAGTTAAGGAGCTCATATTAAGTTTATGAGCTGAAGAGCTCATCTTAGCTTTATAAACTGAAGAACCCATCTTTGTTTTTTGAGCTGGAGATCCCATTTTTGTTTTATGAGCTTAAGAGCCCATTTTAGTTTTATGAGCTAAAGAGTTCATCTTTGTTTTATGAGCTGAAGAGAACTCATCTTAGTTTTATGAGCTGAAGGGCTCATCTTAGTTTTATGAACTAAAGGGCTCATCTTTGTTTTATGAGNAAATCTGAGGGCATACTCTATGTCTATCCCATTTAGGGAGGTTAAGATTAGTCCAGCACTGCTGCCCTGGGTGTTGGCAACATCATCTTCAAAAAGCTTCCATGTCGGGTGGTCGGATACCAGCTGGGTTACCTCCAGGGATGCTTCCTAATCTGTTGTGAATTCTGTGATGAAATTTGTAAATATTTGTCATTTGATAGTAGTTCTGGGATTGTACCTAATGTCGAACTCGCTGAGCTCTATTGCCCATTTGACTAGCCTTCTTGACGATTCTGGCTTGTGTAATACCTACCTCATTGGTTGATCTGTGGGGATTTCTATTTTGTGGGCCTGAAAATAAGGTCTGAGTCTCCTTATAGCTGTCACCAAAGCTAGCATCAACTTCTCCATCTTTGAATATCTCTCCTCTACTCCTGTCAAAGTTCTCCTGCAGTAGTCTGGGGCTAGATGAGGTAATCTTTGAAGGCTTTGAATGCCTCCCTCATTGTGCATCCCACCGAAATACGTTTTTCAAGACTTAGAAGAAGGGTTGGTATTTATCGCTTGGACCTGGAGTCAAAACAACTTAAAATAGCTATCCTCCTTGTTAAACGTTGAACTTCTCTAGTGTTTGAGGGTGGTTTCATGTCAATTATAGCTTTGATCTTCTCTGGGTTAGTATCTATACCTTGGCTATTGACTATAAAACACAGGAATTTTTCGGCAGAGACCCCAAAGACGCATTTTGCTGGGTTAAGTTCATTTGGTACTTTTTAAGGATATGAAAAGACTCTTTGAGGTGGATGCTATGGAACTCAGCTTTCAATGACTTCACCAACATATCATCAATGTACACCTCCATTGATGTCCCGATTTGCTTTTGGAACATGCGATTCACCAATGGCTGGTATGTGGCTCCAACGTTCTTTAACCTAAATGGCATGACCTGATAGAAATATATTCCCTGCTCAATTATGAAGGATGTCTTTTCCTGATCATTGGGATCTATCCTAATCTGGTTGTACCCTGAGAAGACATCCATAAAACTTAGCAACTTATGCTTTGCTGTGGCATCCACGATCAAATCGATTCTAGGTAACGAAAAACTGTCCTTGGGGCAAGCATGGTTCAAATCAGTGAAGTCAATGTGGATGCGTCACTTGTCGCTGGTCTTCTTTATGAAGACCACATTATTTAACCAGGTTGGATAATCTACATACTTGATGGCCATTGCATGGAGGAGCTTGGAAACCTCCTTGTTTATAGTTTTCTGGCGCTTTTAGGTGGAACTTCTTCGTTTTTACTTAATGGGCTTAAAGGTTGGGTTCACACCGAGCTTGTGCGTGATGACTAAGGGGTCAATCACTTACATGTCTTCTTGTCTCCATGCGAAAACCTCCATATTCCTCTTAAAAATTGAATAATGAGGTCCTTAATCTCCTTGAGCAGTTTTGATCCCATGTACACTAAATGGACAGGATCTTCGTAGAGTTAGATTGGCTCCAGCTCCTCTAATGGTGTGGGCCTTGTCTCTAACTCGTCTCTCATGTTGAGCTCATCCATCTATATGGTCTCGACCTCCCTTCTCTTCATAGATGACAAGTGGCACTCCTGTGCCACTTGCTAGTCTCCTCGGACCACTCCAATGCCATTTTTCGTAGGAAATTTTATGAGTAGATGATAGGAAGAGGGAATAGCCCTCATGACATTGAGGCAAGGTCTCCTTAGTAGAACGTTATACGCTGATGGGGCATCGATGACTAGGAATCTCACTGTGGTGGTGGATTGGCAGGAAGGGTCTCCTATTGTGAGAACAAGTTGGATTGAGCCTAGGGGTAGCATCCTCTCTCCAGAGAATCCAAGTAGGTGAGTTCTTACTGGCTCGAGCTTGTCTCTGCCAATGNGCTTCCTAATCTGTTGTGAATTCTGTGATGAAATTTGTAAATATTTGTCATTTGATAGTAGTTCTGGGATTGTACCTAATGTCGAACTCGCTGAGCTCTATTGCCCATTTGACTAGCCTTCTTGAGGATTCTGGCTTGTGTAATACCTACCTCATTGGTTGATCTGTGGGGATTTCTATTTTGTGGGCCTGAAAATAAGGTCTGAGTCTCCTTGTAGCTGTCACCAAAGCTAGCATCAACTTCTCCATCTTTGAATGTCTCTCCTCTACTCCTGTCAAAGTTCTCCTGCAGTAGTCTGGGGCTAGATAAGGTAATCTTTGAAGGCTTTGAATGCCTCCCTCATTGTGCATCCCACCGAAATACTTTTTTCAAGACTTAGAAGAAGGGTTGGTATTTATCGCTTGGACCTGAAGTCAAAACAACTTAAAATAGCTATCCTCCTTGTTAAACGTTGAACTTCTCTAGTGTTTGAGGGTGGTTTCATGTCAATTATAGCTTTGATCTTCTCTGGGTTAGTATCTATACCTTGGCTATTGACTATAAAACACAGGAATTTTTCGGCAGAGACCCCAAAGACGCATTTTGCTGGGTTAAGTTCATTTGGTACTTTTTAAGGATATGAAAAGACTCTTTGAGGTGGATGCTATGGAACTCAGCTTTCAATGACTTCACCAACATATCATCAATGTACACCTCCATTGATGTCCCGATTTGCTTTTGGAACATGCGATTCACCAATGGCTAGTATGTGGCTCCAACGTTCTTTAACCTAAATGGCATGACCTGATAGCAGTATATTCCCTGCTCAATTACGAAGGATGTCTTTTCCTGATCATTGGGATCTATCCTAATCTGGTTGTACCCTGAGAAGACATCCATAAAACTTAGCAACTCATGCTTTGCTGTGGCATCCACGATCAAATCGATTCTAGGTAACGAAAAGCTGTCCTTGGGGCAAGCATGGTTCAAATCAGTGAAGTCAATGTGGATGCGTCACTTGTCGCTGGTCTTCTTTATGAAGACCACATTATTTAACCAGGTTGGATAATCTACATACTTGATGGCCATTGCATGGAGGAGCTTGGAAACCTCCTTGTTTATAGTTTTCTGGCGCTCTTAGGTGGAACTTCTTCGTTTCTGCTTAATGGGCTTGAAGGTTGGGTTCACACCGAGCTTGTGCGTAATGATTAAGGGGTCAATCACTTTCATGTCCTCTTGTCTCCATGCGAATACCTCCATATTCCTCTTAAAAATTGAATAATGAGGTCCTTAATCTCCTTGAGCAGTTTTGATCCCATGTACACTAAATGCACAGGATCTTCGTAGAGTTAGATTGGCTCCAGCTCCTCTAATGGTGTGGGCCTTGTCTCTAACTCGTCTCTCATGTTGAGCTCATCCATCTATATGGTCTCGACCTCCCTTCTCTTCATAGATGACAAGTGGCACTCCTGTGCCACTTGCTAGTCTCCTCGGACCACTCCAATGCCATTTTTCGTAGGAAATTTTATGAGTAGATGATAGGAAAAGGGAATAGCCCTCATGACATTGAGGCAAGGTCTCCTTAGTAGAACGTTATACGCTGATGGGGCATCGATGACTAGGAATCTCACTGTGGTGGTGGATTGGCAGGAAGGGTCTCCTATTGTGAGAACAAGTTGGATTGAGCCTAGGGGTAGCATCCTCTCTCCAGAGAATCCAAGTAGATGAGTTCTTACTGGCTCGAGCTTGTCTCTGCCAATATTCATCTTGTTGAAGGTAGATGTAAAGACAATATCGACAGAACTTCCATTGTCAATTAACCCGGTGGACGATTTTTTTGGAGATGATAGCCCTTACTACCATGGGATCATCGTGAGGATGTTCGCAGCCTTCGAGATCCGATTTAGAGAAGGTAATATCCATGCTTAGTTGTGGAGTTTTGGACACAGCCTACACTTCCAAAACGTCATCTGCTTTGACTTTTTCCATTCGGGCTTTTCAGCTGAGTTGGTTTCCCCACCTCCAGCAAATCCTCCTAATATTACCCTTATCTCTCCCAAGGGCTATTGGTGTGACATAGGAGCTTGCTACTGGGGTGTTGGAGGTGGGTGAGCTTGGTTTGGATTGTCTTGCACCACAAAGCGGCATAATTGCCTTCTATGAATTAGGAACTCAATCTCGTTCTTTAGCTGGATACAATCATCAGTGAGATGTTTGTGGTCTTGATGATACTTCTAGTATTTCGTTGCATCTCGTTTGGTGGGGTTAGCCTTCATCTGCAGTGGCCACCTTAGGAATTTCTCGTCCTGTACTTCATAAAGCACTTGGGATTTTGTAGCATTGAGAAAAGTGAACTATTGTGGTGCATACCTTGGCTATAGCTCTTGAGGTNACATATCATCAATGTACACCTCCATTGATGTCCCGATTTGCTTTTGGAACATGCGATTCACCAATGGCTAGTATGTGGCTCCAACGTTCTTTAACCTAAATGGCATGACCTGATAGCAGTATATTCCCTGCTCAATTACGAAGGATGTCTTTTCCTGATCATTGGGATCTATCCTAATCTGGTTGTACCCTGAGAAGACATCCATAAAACTTAGCAACTCATGCTTTGCTGTGGCATCCACGATCAAATCGATTCTAGGTAACGAAAAGCTGTCCTTGGGGCAAGCATGGTTCAAATCAGTGAAGTCAATGTGGATGCGTCACTTGTCGCTGGTCTTCTTTATGAAGACCACATTATTTAACCAGGTTGGATAATCTACATACTTGATGGCCATTGCATGGAGGAGCTTGGAAACCTCCTTGTTTATAGTTTTCTGGCGCTNTCTAAACGTAGCTTCATAGTGTCTTGTTTTGCCCTTGTTTCACGTTCAGTAAATGGTAACTCGGCTTCTGGTAAGTTCGAACTCCAATGAAATGTGACAAAAAAAAAAAAAAGAGCTCCCTAAATGAAGAAGTAGAAGCTAGGGTCAGCCTGTTAAACCAGGCTAAGNCTTAGGTGGAACTTCTTCGTTTCTGCTTAATGGGCTTGAAGGTTGGGTTCACACCGAGCTTGTGCGTAATGATTAAGGGGTCAATCACTTTCATGTCCTCTTGTCTCCATGCGAATACCTCCATATTCCTCTTAAAAATTGAATAATGAGGTCCTTAATCTCCTTGAGCAGTTTTGATCCCATGTACACTAAATGCACAGGATCTTCGTAGAGTTAGATTGGCTCCAGCTCCTCTAATGGTGTGGGCCTTGTCNCTGTGGCATTATGAACTTTGGTAGAGGGAAATGCAACACTTCAGCAGTAAAGGGAGATTCTGTCTGCTAGACCAGGGTGTCCATAAACATAGGGGTTTTGCCCCTCACAGCATGCTTCACGCGGCTAAGAAATGTTGAATCTCCTTGAAGCGATGCTCCCAGAATTGCTCCTTTCTTTCCTGCTGGAATAGGAGGAGCTTATTCCTATGAATTCCCCTGTTTTGGTTTTGTACTTTCTCTTCATCTTCGTTCCTTCGAATTCGATGGTGGGCATTGCCAACTATTTGGCTGCGCTCATCCATCCCTGTGATGTCCCTTAGGGGATTGAGATGTTGATGTTCCCCTGTGGGGGATTATTCTGGGCTGGTTGTGCCCTCTGGGGATGTTAGATGAGGTTCAATAACTACTCATTCTACTAGAGGAGGCATTGATTGGCTAGGTGAAGGGCCTCAAGCTCATTATGCAGAGGGGGATCCATTATGGGTGGGTCAACTTTTGGATCAGGCAAGAAANAAGGGAATAGCCCTCATGACATTGAGGCAAGGTCTCCTCAGTAGAACGTTATACGTTGATGGGGCATCGATGACTAGGAATCTCACTGTGGTGGTGGATTGGCAGGAAGGGTCTCCTATTATGAGAACAAGTTGGATTGAGCCTAGGGGTAGCATCCTCTCTCCAGAGAATCCAAGTAGGTGAGTTCTTACTGGCTCGAGCTTGTCTCTGCCAATGTTCATCTTGTTGAAGGTTGATGTAAAGACAATATCGACAGAACTTCCATTGTCAATTAACCCGGTGGATGATTTTTTTGGAGATGATAGCCCTTACTACCATGGGATCATCGTGAGGATGTTGGCAGCCTTCGAGATTCGATTTAGAGAAGGTAATATCCATGCTTAGTTGTGGAGTTTTGGACACAGCCTACACTTCCAAAACGTCCTCTGCTTTGACTTTTTGCATTTGGGCTTTTCAGCTGAGTTGGTTTCCCCATCTCCAGCAAATCCTCCTAATATTACTCTTATCTCTCCCAAGGGCTATTGGTGTGACATAGGAGCTTGCTACTGGGGTGCTGGAGGTGGGTGAGCTTGGTTTGGATTGTCTTGCACCACAAAGCGGCATAATTGCCTTCTCTGAATTAGGAACTCAATCTCGTTCTTTAGCTGGATACAATCATCAGTGAGATGTTTGNGAGGTTGTTTCCCTAGGGTAGGAAAGGTCAAGTGTTTTTGAAAGTGATTTGTGAAAAGGAAAAATGAAAAATATTGTTATTTGAAGTTTGGTGGTTTGTGTTTTGATGAAAATGCAAGAAAACAAGGTTGGCTACTCCATAGTGGTCATTCTAATGGGAATGCCAAATCAACTCAATTCATTCAAGCAATGGTGTCTCGGTATTTGATTGATTTATAGGAAGTGAGGGACTAATGTGGGTTTGTTGGGCACAANCTTCGTTGCATCTCGTTTGGTGGGGTTAGCCTTCATCTACAGTGGCCACCTTAGGAATTTCTCGTCCTGTACTTCATAAAGCACTTGGGATTTGGTAGCATTGAGAAAAGTGAACTATTGTGGTGCATACCTTGGCTATAGCTCTTGAGGTGGAGGTCCCAGGANAAGCATACCCTGTGACAAGTCTAAGGTGTATCAAGAGCCCACAACCACATCTGCATTCAACCTAGTCAAACCAAACATTTTACACTACATGGAAGAATGAAAGAGAGTAAATTTCACATACCTAAGAGGAAATTTCCCTTGGATTAGTCAACTAAAAGTCTAGCTACTGATAGTAAAGGCAAGAACAAACATAATGTAAAGAGACATGGTAATGAAATGGAGCATGAATTTGTACTGATGCAATAAAAAGTTTAAACTACAAGAGTAAAGTCATTCATAACCAAATTACCAAGCTTGAAGATGAAAATACCCAAATGTAGAAATGGAAATGCTAAAATACTTCACTAAGCTTGATTACAACTTAAATAAAAGAATTTAGAGTGAAAGAGGGAAAGATGACAAGTAAAATAAAGCATACTACAATGAAAATGGTAAAGGAAATGTAAAAACTAAACTTTCTCTCTCTATAATTTCATCTTCTACCTTGGAGCTTCTCTCTCTAAAAACATGTAAAGCTGAATAATGGTGAAAGACTTGGTAAAGTTTTGTCCNGTAGTGTCTTGTTTTGCTCTTGTTTCACGTTCAGTAAATGGTAACTCGGCTTCTGGTAAGTTCGAACTCCAATGAAAAGTGACAAAAAAAAAATAAGAGCTCCCTAAATGAAGAAGTAGAAGCTAGGGTCAGCCTGTTAAACCAGGCTAAGGTTATGACCTTTAGTGNCTTTTCCAACCACCCCTCTTCTCTCTCTTGCTTACCACTTCTCTCTCACTTGAAAGCTGACTTTTGGGGTTAGGAGAGCATCATGAGGTGTCAATTNATTTTCCAGCCACCCCTCTTCTCTCTCTTGCTTACCTCCTCTCTCTCACTTGAAAGCTGACTTTTGGGGTTAGGAGAGCATCATGAGGTGTCAATTATGTCAGGATATGGTTTGGAGGTCAAGAGGTGGGCCCCTAAAGTAGGTGGAGTCGTGTGGGTAAGTTTATGGGCTTTCTGGGCANTTGTCGCATTCTGAACTTTGGTAGAGGGAAATGCAACACTTCAGCGGTAAAGGGAGATTTTGTCTGCTAGACCAGGGTGTCCATAAACATAAGGGTTTTGCCCCTCATAGCATGCTTCATGCAGCTAAGAAATGTTGAATCTCCTTGAAGCGATGCTCCCAGAATTGCTCCTTTTTTTCCTGCTGGAATAGGAGGAGCTTATTCCTATGAATTCCCCTATTTTGGTTTTGTACTTTCTCTTCATCTTCGTTCCTTCGAATTCGATGGTGGGCATTGCCAACTATTTGGTTGCACTCATCCATCCCTGTGATGTCCCTTAGGGGATTGAGATGTTGATGTTCCCCTATGGGGGATTATTCTGGGCTGGTTGTGCCCTCTGGGGATGTTAGATGAGGTTCAATAACTACTCATTCTACTGGAGGAGGCATTGATTGGCTAGGTGAAGGGCCTCAAGTTCATTATGCAGAGGGGGATCCATTATGGGTGGGTCAACTTTTGGATCAGGCAAGAAATCACGAGGATTTTCCTACTGTCTTTCTGTCTGCTAGACCTTTTATTGGTTTTGCAATCGGAGGGGGTTTATCTTACTTTTGCTCATATTACGCGTAGAAACCATCAATTATTGAAGATGTGCTTGAATGGTTTTCCCTAATCTCCAAACATGAATCCGAATTGTGTGTATATGACTTATACAAGTTGGTGAGTGTCACTCTCCCTTGGGTTGAAATGCAAGAAATGGGAAAAATCTTGTGTGTGAACAAAAATGTGTGTGTGTTCAAAAGTGCTCCCCAAGCGTAGAGAGGCTTGCAATGTCGTGTTTTACTTGGAATGGGTATTCCAAGGTTGTTTCCCTAGGGTAGGAAAGGTCAAGTGTTTTCGAAAGTGATTTGTGAAAAGGAAAAATGAAAAATATTGTTATTTGAAGTTTGGTGGTTTGTGTTTTGATGAAAATGCAAGAAAACAAGGTTGGCTACTCCATAGTGGTCATTCTAATGGGAATGCCAAATCAACTCAATTCATTCAAGCAATGGTGTTTCGGTATTTGATTGATTTATAGGAAGTGAGGGACTAATGTGGGTTTGTTGGGCACAAGCATACCCTGTGACAAGTCTAAGGTGTATCAAGAGCCCACAACCACATCTGCATTCAACCTAGTCAAACCAAACATTTTACACTACATGGAAGAATGAAAGAGAGTAAATTTCACATACCTAAGAGGAAATTTCCCTTGGATTAGTCAACTAAAAGTCTAGCTACTGATAGTAAAGGCAAGAACAAACATAATGTAAAGAGACATGGTAATGAAATGGAGCATGAATTTGTACTGATGCAATAAAAAGTTTAAACTACAAGAGTAAAGTCATTCATAACCAAATTACCAAGCTTGAAGATGAAAATACCCAAATGTAGAAATGGAAATGCTAAAATACTTCACTAAGCTTGATTACAACTTAAATAAAAGAATTTAGAGTGAAAGAGGGAAAGATGACAAGTAAAATAAAGCATACTACAATGAAAATGGTAAAGGAAATGTAAAAACTAAACTTTCTCTCTCTATAATTTCATCTTCTACCTTGGAGCTTCTCTCTCTAAAAACATGTAAAGCTGAATAATGGTGAAAGACTTGGTAAAGTTTTGTCCATCCTCCTTCCCTTAGCCTGTGTGAACTGAATTGCAATGAGTGAGGAGAGGTTAGACAGTTGAACAAGCAAAAACAACATGCTCCTCCCATGATTTTCCAGCCACCCCTCTTCTCTCTCTTGCTTACCTCCTCTCTCTCACTTGAAAGCTGACTTTTGGGGTTAGGAGAGCATCATGAGGTGTCAATTATGTCAGGATATGGTTTGGAGGTCAAGAGGTGGGCCCCTAAAGTAGGTGGAGTCGTGTGGGTAAGTTTATGGGCTTTCTGGGCAAGTTCTACTGATAGAACGTCAAAAACCTACCGGTAGGTATTTTCTAGTAGGGTCTTCTACCGATAGGTTTTGCATGTCTTCTATCGGTAGGTCTTGCATGTCTTTTACCAGTAGGCTTTTCATAAATTTATCATAACTTTTGATTTCACTTAGTGATTGAGCCGAAATTTTGACAAAAGACAGAGGACATCCATATATACAACTTCCATGTTTTGCACTTTTTTCAGATTTGAAGTGGATCATGGTCAAATGGGGAATACCGAGGTACCAATACCAAATGGTGCCGGTGCCGGTACGAAAATTCCAGTAGGCTTAGCTATCGTTACCTATGATACCAAGTACTGCTAACTCCTTGATTTCTTTCACTTTAAAACCTCCTAATCCTCATGTAATGTGTCCATCTCTTCACCACTTATCCACACTTAGTTGTAGGGTTTTNTTGGTGAGTGTCACTCTCCCTTGGGTTGAAATGCAAGAAATGGGAAAAATCTTGTGTGTGAACAAAAATGTGTGTGTGTTCAAAAGTGCTCCCCAAGCGTAGAGAGGCTTGCAATGTCGTGTTTTACTTGGAATGGGTATTCCGAGGTTGTTTCCCTAGGGTAGGAAAGGTCAAGTGTTTTTGAAAGTGATTTGTGAAAAGGAAAAATGAAAAATATTGTTATTTGAAGTTTGGTGGTTTGTGTTTTGATGAAAATGCAAGAAAACAAGGTTGGCTACTCCATAGTGGTCATTCTAATGGGAATGCCAAATCAACTCAATTCATTCAAGCAATGGTGTCTCGGTATTTGATTGATTTATAGGAAGTGAGGGACTAATGTGGGTTTGTTGGGCACAAGCATACCCTGTGACAAGTCTAAGGTGTATCAAGAGCCCACAACCACATCTGCATTCAACCTAGTCAAACCAAACATTTTACACTACATGGAAGAATGAAAGAGAGTAAATTTCACATACCTAAGAGGAAATTTCCCTTGGATTAGTCAACTAAAAGTCTAGCTACTGATAGTAAAGGCAAGAACAAACATAATGCAAAGAGACATGGTAATGAAATGGAGCATGAATTTGTACTGATGCAATAAAAAGTTTAAACTACAAGAGTAAAGTCATTCATAACCAAATTACCAAGCTTGAAGATGAAAATACCCAAATGTAGAAATGGAAATGCTAAAATACTTCACTAAGCTTGATTACAACTTAAATAAAAGAATTTAGAGTGAAAGAGGGAAAGATGACAAGTAAAATAAAGCATACTACAATGAAAATGGTAAAGGAAATGTAAAAACTAAACTTTCTCTCTCTACAATTTCATCTTCTACCTTGGAGCTTCTCTCTCTAAAAACATGTAAAGCTGAATAATGGTGAAAGACTTGGTAAAGTTTTGTCCATCCTCCTTCCCTTAGCCTGTGTGAACTGAATTGCAATGAGTGAGGAGAGGTTAGACAGTTGAACAAGCAAAAACAACATGCTCCTCCCATGATTTTCCAGCCACCCCTCTTCTCTCTCTTGCTTACCACTTCTCTCTCACTTGAAAGCTGACTTTTGGGGTTAGGAGAGCATCATGAGGTGTCAATTATGTCAGGATATGGTTTGGAGGTCAAGAGGTGGGCCCCTAAAGTAGGTGGAGTCGTGTGGGTAAGTTTATGGGCTTTCTGGGCAAGTTCTACTGATAGAACGTCAAAAACCTACCGGTAGGTATTTTCTAGTAGGGTCTTCTACCGATAGGTTTTGCATATCTTCTATCGGTAGGTCTTGCATGTCTTTTACCAGTAGGTCTTTTCATAAATTTATCATAACTTTTGATTTCACTTAGTGATTGAGCCGAAATTTTGACAAAAGACAGAGGACATCCATATATACAACTTCCATGTTTTGCACTTTTTTCAGATTTGAAGTGGATCATGGTCAAATGGGGAATACCGAGGTACCAATACCAAATGGTGCCGGTGCCGGTACGAAAATTCCAGTAGGCTTAGCTATCGTTACCTATGATACCAAGTACTGCTAACTCNTTTTTTCAGATTTGAAGTGGATCATGGTCAAATGGGGAATACCGAGGTACCAATACCAAATGGTGCTGGTGCCGGTACGAAAATTCCAGTAGGCTTAGCTATCGTTACCTATGATACCAAGTACTGCTAACTCCTTGATTTCTTTCACTTTAAAACCTCCTAATCCTCATGTAATGTGTCCATCTCTTCACCACTTATCCACACTTAGTTGTAGGGTTTCGAAAGCCATCATTTACCTTGTAATTACCTACAACATCAAAATTTCCAAATTATTCATAAATTCGACTAACTCTAAGTAATTAAATGAAAATTTGAGTTAAAATGAATGTAATGAGCCCGTTAAATATGCAATATTACGNTGAAAGCCATCATTTACCCTGTAATTACCTACAACATCAAAATTTCCAAATTATTCATAAATTCGACTAACTCTAANCGAAAGCCATCATTTACCTTGTAATTACCTACAACATCAAAATTTCCAAATTATTCATAAATTCGACTAACTCTAAGTAATTAAATGAAAATTTGAGTTAAAATGAATGTAATGAGCCCGTTAAATATGCAATATTACGCACTCCAGACCTTGTTGAGGAATAACTGTGGAGGAAGAGTTGGTGGATCCGGTTTATCTGGACCTTGTTGAGGAATAACTGTTCATGTAGATTTAGTGTGTAGTCGCTTTCTTTTATCCTTTACTTTGCAAGTTAATTTGTTTACTTACTTTCATCTATGCATAGTGTTCTCTTTTCAAATGTGCAGATAGTGTTGTTTTTGTCAAAGCTCACTGTGAGGTGCTCTCTAACCCTACTTATCTTTCTAAGTCCATCATTTCATTTTATATCTTTTTGTTGCATTGAGGACAATGCATAATTCAAGTTGGGGGGGGGGGGGGGAAAGGTGCACCATTTGTATGATACATCAATTTTTTGTTGATAATATCATTTTGTGGTAAAATTCACCATTCACATATTCTACTAATTTTTTTTTTAGAATCGTTGAAAAATATGTGAAAATTTTAAAATTTTTGTGGAAAATATCTAAATGTTGATCCATATTCCCCTATTCAAAGTGTTATGGGTTTAATGATAGTTAGATATTTGTTTTGAGCTTTGAATATATGAGCACATTATAGAAGTTTATCCTATGCCAGAGTATTACACATATATTTTCTTTCAAACTTAATCATAGTGCACTATGAATGTGTAATTTTAGAAATTTACGGATTAGATTCACATTTTAGAGCTTAACATGCATAGTGGAGATAAAATAAGTACCCATGTGAGCTTTAGTGCCAATCTTTGTTGGAGGGAGCTTACAATTACTCATAGGAACAATTTTTCAAATTCAAAATTTATTCAATAATCTTATTATGCTTGCTTTGGTTAGAGTGCATGTGGATAGTTGATTGATTTTTTTTTGGAAATGCTAATATGCCGCCCCATGCTTATCTAGAAATGATCTTAGACCATCTTTGAAATGCTTTGAGTCTTAGCCTTTTTCTTGGAAAAAATTTATCCCTAGTGCCATGATTGAGCCTTATTTGAAAATTTATTTCCATGCCACATAATTGACCAAGCCAGTGCAAAATGATTAAATTTACCACACCTTGGTTGTTCCAAGTTTGACCGTGATTGATCATAAAAGAAAGCAAATGTGGCGAGGAAACCCAAAAAGGGATAAATGGTGCTGAATCCAAATTTTTGAATGAAAAAGAAACCCAATGAAAAGGAGAAAAAAAGAGGGGTTGAAAATGAAAAGAAAAAGAAAGGAGAAAATAGAAAAAAAAAAGTGAAGTGAAGGTGTAAAGTTGAAAATTCTGATAAAAGGAGATTAATAATAAAGGTCAATGCCCTCGGAATAACCCTTTTTTGTCNCCGTGATTGATCATAAAAGAAAGCAAATGTGGCGAGGAAACCCAAAAAGGGATAAATGGTGTTGAATCCAAATTTTTGAATGAAAAAGAAACCCAATGAAAAGGAGAAAAAAAGAGGGGTTGAAAATGAAAAGAAAAAGAAAGGAGAAAATAGAAAAAAAAAAGTGAAGTGAAGGTGTAAAGTTGAAAATTCTGATAAAAGGAGATTAATAATAAAGGTCAATGCCCTCGGAATAACCCTTTTTTGTCTCCCTCGATCCTTAGTTTCACTCTGTCCGAGTATCACCCCAAGGCCTCATTACAACCTTTGAAAACCCTAAATGATCTAGAGAAAGCATGGTG
Source organism: Ilex paraguariensis (assembly GCA_963454935.2). NCBI lineage: Eukaryota > Viridiplantae > Streptophyta > Magnoliopsida > Aquifoliales > Aquifoliaceae > Ilex > Ilex paraguariensis. The sequence goes on from CAUOFW020002837.1 coordinate 257,849, forward strand.
AAAGCATACTTTCAATGAAAAAGAAAATTTGGTTTGCTATCTAATGTCCTAACATTCCATTCATGAAGCCAAGGTTGTTTCATTTGTTATGCATGCACATCATTTTTGAATTATATGTGAGCATTTTGGTTTGTGCACAAAATTCTATCTCACATATACACATGGAGAGCATCCCAGGATAATTATAGAGTTCTTCATTTTTGAAAGAAACCCTTGGTGACTTTTGCATCAAAGATGAATTTAAATTGCTAGGTAAATGTGAATTTTGTTGGGTAAATGCTTAAATTACATGTGCATTTCACACACACACACAAGTTTGGAAACAAATGTGTAGGTGTATACTCTAGAANGTTGGTTTGCTATCTAATGTCCTAACATTCCATTCATGAAGCCAAGGTTGTTTCATTTGTTATGCATGCACATTATTTTTGAATTATATGAGAGCATTTTGGTTTGTGCACAAAATTCTATCTCACATATACACATGGAGAGCATCCCATGATAATTATAGAGTTCTTCATTTTTGAAAGAAACCCTTGGTGACTTTTGCATCAAAGATGAATTTAAATTGCTAGGTAAATGTGAATTTTGTTGGGTAAATGCTTAAATTACATGTGCATTTCACACACACACACAAGTTTGGAAACAAATGTGTAGGTGTATACTCTAGAATAGTATATAAAGCCATGTTGAAGCTCGTGTGTGCTTAGTTTGGGTTTTGAGAAATTTTATCACGTAGTCCTTTGCTTGTAGGATAGGGAAATATTGCTCAAACTTTAGATATTAGGAAGGAATAGGAATGCCTTTTGTATTTCAATTTGTGCTTTATTTATTGGGTGTTCATTTTGTTTGTTAAATTTAGAATTCCATGCCATGTGTTTTGAAAGCATAAAAAAACTCAAATCGCATTGCAATTTTGTAAATGAAGTTAGGCATTGTGACGCCCCTAAAACCAAGGGTCCCTTTTTCAACCGTTGATCATCCGTCAACTCGCGGAATACCTGTGATTGTCGCACAACCCGACATCACATCAATAACATCTCCTTAACTGGGATCATCATCCACACGTGTAACCAGTGTAAATTTTACCATTTGACCAATCAAGGTTAAGCAAGTCAATGCTAGGATCTAATATGTCATGCCATGATATGTGATGACACCCACTCTTGCGACTCAACCCAAGCCCTCCCTGGTTCTTTTTACCCATGCAATGCTAGTAGTATAAAACTGGGCTTTCCAAGCCCCCACCATTGGCATTACACACCCAATGCATATTTTTAAAGAAAACCTCTAGGTCTTTCTTGGGTGTGGGTATTTATGGACTTACACCAACGGCACCCAACCGACACGGAATTTATGGACTTCTACCAACGGTTTTGCGTACACCGATACACTTTATGGGCTTTTATACCAACAAAGTGTGTATCCGATCATCGAGTCTCTCACCCGAGGGATTGTCTAACCCNGGTAGTCCTGTGCTTGTAGGATAGGAAAATATTGCTCAAACTTTAGATATTAGGAAGGAATAGGAATGCCTTTTGTATTTCAATTTTTGCTTTATTTATTGGGTGTTCATTTTGTTTGTTAAATTTAGAATTCCATGCCATGTGNCGTAGTCCTTTGCTTGTAGGATAGGGAAATATTGCTCAAACTTTAGATATTAGGAAGGAATAGGAATGCCTTTTGTATTTCAATTTGTGCTTTATTTATTGGGTGTTCATTTTGTTTGTTAAATTTAGAATTCCATGCCATGTGTTTTGAAAGCATAAAAAAACTCAAATCGCATTGCAATTTTGTAAATGAAGTTAGGCATTGTGACGCCCCTAAAACCGGGGGTCCCTTTTTCAACCGTTGATCATCCGTCAACTCGCGGAATACCTGTGATTGTCGCACAACCCGACTTCACATCAATAACATCTCCTTAACTGGGATCATCATCCACACGTGTAACCAGTGTAAATTTTACCATTTGACCAATCAAGGTTAAGCAAGTCAATGCTAGGATCTAATATGTCATTCCATGATATGCGATGACACCCACTCTTGCGACTCAACCCAAGCCCTCCCTGGCTCTTTTTACCCATGCAATGCTAGTAGTATAAAACTGGGCTTCCCAAGCCCCCACCATTGGCATTACACACCCAATGCATATTTTTAAAGAAAACCTCTGGGTCTTTCTTGGGTGTGGGTATTTATGGACTTACACCAACGGCACCCAACCGACACGGAATTTATGGACTTCTACCAACGGTTTTGCGTACACCGATACACTTTATGGGCTTTAATACCAACAAAGTGTGTATCCGATCATCGAGTCTCTCACCCGAGGGATTGTCTAACCCTTCTTGCTAACCCCGACCCAATTCTTTTTCCATTCAACCGTGTGACTCAGTCGGATCTTCGACCCAACTTTTTTGAGCCCACCCATCATCCACCTACATGGTGTTTAATGTCAACCATGCACACACACCCACACCCACACTCATGACTATGGATGCGGTTTCTCCATGCANCTTGCAATTTTGTAAATGAAGTTAGGCATTGTGACGCCCCTAAAACCAAGGGTCCCTTTTTCAACCGTTGATCATCCGTCAACTCGCGGAATACCTGTGATTGTCGCACAACCCGACATCACATCAATAACATCTCCTTAACTGGGATCATCATCCACACGTGTAACCAGTGTAAATTTTACCATTTGACCAATCAAGGTTAAGCAAGTCAATGCTAGGATCTAATATGTCATTCCATGATATGCGATGACACCCACTCTTGCGACTCAACCCAAGCCCTCCCTGGCTCTTTTTACCCATGCAATGCTAGTAGTATAAAACTGGGCTTCCCAAGCCCCCACCATTGGCATTNGCCATGATATGTGATGACACCCACTCTTGCGACTCAACCCAAGCCCTCCCTGGTTCTTTTTACCCATGCAATGCTAGTAGTATAAAACTGGGCTTTCCAAGCCCCCACCATTGGCATTACACACCCAATGCATATTTTTAAAGAAAACCTCTAGGTCTTTCTTGGGTGTGGGTATTTATGGACTTACACCAACGGCACCCAACCGACACGGAATTTATGGACTTCTACCAACGGTTTTGCGTACACCGATACACTTTATGGGCTTTAATACCAACAAAGTGTGTATCCGATCATCGAGTCTCTCACCCGAGGGATTGTCTAACCCTTCTTGCTAACCCCGACCCAATTCTTTTTCCATTCAACCGTGTGACTCAGTCGGATCTTCGACCCAACCTTTTTGAGCCCACCCATCATCCACCTACATGGTGTTTAATGTCAACCATGCACACACACCCACACCCACACTCATGACTATGGATGCGGTTTCTCCATGCAAATGCAATGTAATACACCATTGCTAGGTCAATGTCATGCCCCATATGTAATGAATACCATATGAGCAAATTTAACCACATTTCTACATATTTTATGACCAATTATGTCATATGCATATAATTACTAAAATTTATCACAATATTAATATATCGATGAACATATATCAACATTTTATTTCCAACAATATTTCTCAAGCATGTTATTTCATAATATGTGCCAATAACACACTCAAATCACAAAGGCATAATATAAACACGTAGTATTGCCTACATAATACCAAATTTCATGGAATCACACAAATAATTTTCATATATTAATTCCAATTTAGGAATTTTGTTTAAAACATTTCTATACCCATTTTCTCAATTTCACAAACCTAGGCAAGTGATATATAACTCTATCAACCTACCCATTTTATATAACATTATAGGTTTGAGATTAAACCAAAGTAGGAAAGAACCCTACCTCTTGAAGTGTGAAATCCACTTAGAAGACCTTTAAGAACCCCAATGGAACCTTAACCTTGATTTGAATGGTTGTTGTGTTAAATGTTGCATGTGAGCNTATACCAACAAAGTGTGTATCCGATCATCAAGTCTCTCACCCGAGGGATTGTCTAACCCTTCTTGCTAACCCTGACCCAATTCTTTTTCCATTCAACCGTGTGACTCAGTCGGATCTTCGACCCAACCTTTTTTGAGCCCACCCATCATCCACCTACATGGTGTTTAATGTCTACCATGCACACACACCCACACCCACACTCATGACTATGGATGCGGTTTCTCCATGCAAATGCAATGTAATACACCATTGCTAGGTCAATGTCATGCCCCATATGTAATGAATACCATATGAGCAAATTTAACCACATTTCTACATATTTTATGACCAATTATGTCATATGCATATAATTACTAAACTTTATCACAATATTAATATATCGATGAACATATATCAACATTTTATTTCCAACAATATTTCTTAAGCATGTTATTTCATAATATGTGCCAATAACACACTCAAATCACAAAGGCATAATATAAACACCTAGTATTGCCTACATAATACCAAATTTCATGGAATCACACAAATAATTTTCATATATTAATTCCAAGTTAGGAATTTTGTTTAAAACATTTCTATACCCATTTTCTCAATTTCACAAACCTAGGCAAGTGATATATAACTCTATCAACCTACCCATTTTATATAACATTATAGGTTTGAGATTAAACCAAAGTAGGAAAGAACCCTACCTCTTGAAGTGTGAAATCCACTTAGAAGACCTTTAAGAACCCCAATGGAACCTTAACCTTGATTTGAATGGTTGTTGTGTTAAATGTTGCATGTGAGCATTTCATGTGCATTTAGGTTGGTAAGTAGTCTCTGTAGGAAATACTCTACTGGGCGTAGCTCACCCTATACGTGAAAAATATTTCAGGTGAGGAAGGCCCTCACATGGGACCTCAAGGATGAAGAAATTCGGGATGTGGCTTTATTTTGAGTATTTTAAAATATTTATCAAAAACTTTGTTTTTGATATGTAAATTTATGGAAATGAAAATCCCGTTTTTGGAGCTTCGGTAAAATCTTTGATTTTTGGTATGGTCTTGTGTAGTATGAAAATCTTCTTACACATGTGTTGGATGGAGATAATATGTTTTGAAATGGATTGAAAATGAAAAATAGGACAAACAGGCAAATCTGGGCAAGACCTACCGGTNCTTTATCACAATATTAATATATCGATGAACATATATCAACATTTTATTTCCAACAATATTTCTTAAGCATGTTATTTCATAATATGTGCCAATAACACACTCAAATCACAAAGGCATAATATAAACACCTAGTATTGCCTACATAATACCAAATTTCATGGAATCACACAAATAATTTTCATATATTAATTCCAAGTTAGGAATTTTGTTTAAAACATTTCTATACCCATTTTCTCAATTTCACAAACCTAGGCAAGTGATATATAACTCTATCAACCTACCCATTTTATATAACATTATAGGTTTGAGATTAAACCAAAGTAGGAAAGAACCCTACCTCTTGAAGTGTGAAATCCACTTAGAAGACCTTTAAGAACCCCAATGGAACCTTAACCTTGATTTGAATGGTTGTTGTGTTAAATGTTGCATGTGAGCATTTCATGTGCATTTAGGTTGGGAAGTAGTCTCTGTAGGAAATACTCTACTGGGCGTAGCTCACCCTATACGTGAAAAATATTTCAGGTGAGGAAGGCCCTCACATGGGACCTCAAGGATGAAGAAATTCGGGATGTGGCTTTATTTTGAGTATTTTAAAATATTTATCAAAAACTTTGTTTTTGATATGTAAATTTATGGAAATGAAAATCCCGTTTTTGGAGCTTCGGTAAAATCTTTGATTTTTGGTATGGTCTTGTGTAGTATGAAAATCTTCTTACACATGTGTTGGATGGAGATAATATGTTTTGAAATGGATTGAAAATGAAAAATAGGACAAACAGGCAAATCTGGGCAAGACCTACCGGTAGATCGTTGTCCAGAAATTTTTTCTATCAGGCAAAACCTATCGGTAGGACCTACCGGTAGGACTTTTCCAGTGGGTAAAACCTACCGGTAGGTCCTCCAAAATTTTTAAAATATAAGACTGCCTTGCCATGCTTTTGGACCATGGATTCTTTGGTTCCAAAGATATAAAAGGACATGAAATGAGGATAAATCGAGGTATATTGGACCTTAGTTGGGTCAAATGGTAAAATGTACATAGATTAAACGTATAGGTGATGATCCCGGTTAAAGGGATGCTATTGACGTAATGTTGAATTGTGCGACAATCACGGGTACTTCTGCTGGTTGACGGGTGGTCAACGGTTGAAAAAGGACTCCCGATATAGGGGCATCACATGCATGGTCATTCATTCATGGTTCACAAGCATGGTTCAGGTTTTTGGTGGATTTGAGGTTGTAAATAGGTCATTACAAGGTGTAGGAGTTGAATAAATTTGGAGTGAAGGTGAGAACCAAAGCGCAGGAAATTTTTTGAAAAAAGCTANTAAGTAGTCTCTGTAGGAAATACTCTACTGGGCGTAGCTCACCCTATACGTGAAAAATATTTTAGGTGAGGAAGGCCCTCACATGGGACCTCAAGGATGAAGAAAGTCGGGATGTGGCTTTATTTTGAGTATTTTTAAATATTTATCAAAAAATTTATTTTTGATATGTAAATTTATGGAAATGAAAATCCCGTTTTTGGAGCTTCGGTAAAATCTTTGATTTTTGGTATGGTCTTGTGTAGTATGAAAATCTTCGTATACATGTGTTGGATGGAGATAATATGTTTTGAAATGGATTGAAAATGAAAAATAGGACAAACAGGCAAATCTGGGCAAGACCTACCGGTAGATCGTTGTCCAGAAATTTTTTCTATCAGGCAAAACCTATCGGTAGGACCTACCGGTAGGACTTTTCCAGTGGGTAAAACCTACCGGTAGGTCCTCCAAAATTTTTAAAATATAAGACTGCCTTGCCATGCTTTTGGACCATGGATTCTTTGGTTCCAAAGATATAAAAGGACATGAAATGAGGATAAATCGAGGTATATTGGACCTTAGTTGGGTCAAATGGTAAAATGTACATAGATTAAACGTATAGGTGATGATCCCGGTTAAAGGGATGCTATTGATGTAATGTCGAATTGTGCGACAATCACGGGTACTTCTGCGGGTTGACGGGTGGTCAACGGTTGAAAAAGGACTCCCGATATAGGGGCGTCACATGCATGGTCATTCATTCATGGTTCACAAGCATGGTTCAGGTTTTTGGTGGATTTGAGGTTGTAAATAGGTCATTACAAGGTGTAGGAGTTGAATAAATTTGGAGTGAAGGTGAGAACCAAAGCGCAGGAAATTTTTTGAAAAAAGCTAAAACCTTCCAGTAGATGTTTGCATAAACCTACTAGTAGGAATTTTCTAGTGCACAAAACCTACCGGTAGGTTTTGATTGTTCTATCGATAGGTTTTTCCCAGAATTCAAACAAAAACGAGCGTTTAAGTTTTGTTTTTTAGAAAAACCTTTCATTTTCACTACTCCTCTCCACCTTAGAAATCCTCTCCTCTCCCTCAAAACCTTTCAAATCCTCAAAGAATTCCTACCTACTCATCAAATCTCCTGATTAACCTTCCCTAAATTGAATCTCACTATGATTACTTTGCATTTCATCCAATTTCTCCCACAAAAACCCTCATTTCCTCACAAAATCCCTCAAATCCATAAAAAACCTAGTTTTTCACTCAAGGCTTGGAATTCAACGCAATGGCTTGATTGGGTAAGTATTCTCGTGTTCCCTTTGATCTATTTGATAAGCTTTGGAGTTGGGTATNATAGGTGATGATCCCGGTTAAAGGGATGCTATTGATGTAATGTCGAATTGTGCGACAATCACGGGTACTTCTGCGGGTTGACGGGTGGTCAACGGTTGAAAAAGGACTCCCGATATAGGGGCGTCACATGCATGGTCATTCATTCATGGTTCACAAGCATGGTTCAGGTTTTTGGTGGATTTGAGGTTGTAAATAGGTCATTACAAGGTGTAGGAGTTGAATAAATTTGGAGTGAAGGTGAGAACCAAAGCGCAGGAAATTTTTTGAAAAAAGCTAAAACCTTCTAGTAGATGTTTGCATAAACCTACTAGTAGGAATTTTCTAGTGCACAAAACCTACCGGTAGGTTTTGATTGTTCTATCGATAGGTTTTTCCCAGAATTCAAACAAAAACGAGCGTTTAAGTTTTGTTTTTTAGAAAAACCTTTCATTTTCACTACTCCTCTCCACCTTAGAAATCCTCTCCTCTCCCTCAAAACCTTTCAAATCCTCAAAGAATTCCTACCTACTCATCAAATCTCCTGATTAACCTTCCCTAAATTGAATCTCACTATGATTACTTTGCATTTCATCCAATTTCTCCCACAAAAACCCTCATTTCCTCACAAAATCCCTCAAATCCATAAAAAACCTAGTTTTTCACTCAAGGCTTGGAATTCAACGCAATGGCTTGATTGGGTAAGTATTCTCGTGTTCCCTTTGATCTATTTGATAAGCTTTGGAGTTGGGTATTGCCATTTGTGGCCCTAGGGGCATTTTTTCTTTTCATGGCCCGAACCAAGCAAACAAGGCCAAGTCCTCCACCACCTGCGGGAAGGGGATCCCGTAAGAGGATGGTGGTGGGAGTGGGGAGAGATGAAAGAAACAAAAGAAGAGTGTGAAGTGAGAGCGTCATGTGGACAAGCCCATCCTCGAGCCAAATGATGAAGTAGTCCAGGTGATTGAGGGACACGACATTGACATTTGGTTTGAGCCTGTTGGTGGCTATGTCCTTCCTATGTGTAGGGAGTTCTACCAACAGTTGACAGTGGTGGATGAGGATGTGTTCTTGCTNAAGCGCAGGAAATTTTTTGAAAAAAGCTAAAACCTTCTAGTAGATGTTTGCATAAACCTACTAGTAGGAATTTTCTAGTGCACAAAACCTACCGGTAGGTTTTGATTGTTCTACCGATAGGTTTTTCCCAGAATTCAAACAAAAACGAACGTTTAAGTTTTGTTTTTTAGAAAAACCTTTCATTTTCACTACTCCTCTCCACCTTAGAAATCCTCTCCTCTCCCTCAAAACCTTTCAAATCCTCAAAGAATTCCTACCTACTCATCAAATCTCCTGATTAACCTTCCCTAAATTGAATCTCACTATGATTACTTTGCATTTCATCCAATTTCTCCCACAAAAACCCTCATTTCCTCACAAAATCCCTCAAATCCATAAAAAACCTAGTTTTTCACTCAAGGCTTGGAATTCAACGCAATGGCTTGATTGGGTAAGTATTCTCGTGTTCCCTTTGATCTATTTGATAAGCTTTGGAGTTGGGTATTGCCATTTGTGGCCCTAGGGGCATTTTTTCTTTTCATGGCCCGAACCAAGCAAACAAGGCCAAGTCCTCCACCACCTGCGGGAAGGGGATCCCGTAAGAGGATGGTGGTGGGAGTGGGGAGAGATGAAAGAAACAAAAGAAGAGTGTGAAGTGAGAGCGTCATGTGGACAAGCCCATCCTCGAGCCAAATGATGAAGTAGTCCAGGTGATTGAGGGACACGACATTGACATTTGGTTTGAGCCTGTTGGTGGCTATGTCCTTCCTATGTGTAGGGAGTTCTACCAACAGTTGACAGTGGTGGATGAGGATGTGTTCTTGCTTAAGATGAATGTGAGGGGGAAGGGCATGGAGATTACACTATTGGTGATTGTAGATTTTTTGCACTATCAGAGACCTCCTCTCAATGTCCCGGTTTACCCTAACAACACCTAAGGGAGGAAATCACCTTTGGAGTATGTGCTCTTGATGTATGAGGACCCGACACAATTCAAAGGAAAAATCCAATTCAGGGCACTCAAACATTTATATGGTGTTATGAATAAGGTGTTGCATTATAACTTTCTACCTTAGAGGGTGGAGAAGACCCTTGGGGAAGAGAAGTTATCCCTTCTTCACGCCTTCATGACAGGAAAGAGGATGAACATAACCCTTATGATATGGGAGGTCATGAAGGAGTACACCCAGCCTAGCAAGCTGAAGGCGAATCTCCCGTATGCCAACCTTGTTACCAAGATATGCCTCCACAACAAGGTCAAAGGAAGCCCTACAGATGTGACCCTCCCTCTAGATTTTGGANTGAGGCCAAGTCCTCCACCACCTGCGGGAAGGGGATCCCGTAAGAGGATGGTGGTGGGAGTGGAGAGAGATGAAAGAAACAAAAGAAGAGTGTGAAGTGAGAGCGTCATGTGGACAAGCCCATCCTCGAGCCAAATGATGAAGTAGTCCAGGTGATTGAGGGACACGACATTGACATTTGGTTTGAGCCTGTTGGTGGCTATGTCCTTCCTATGTGTAGGGAGTTCTACCAACAGTTGACAGTGGTGGATGAGGATGTGTTCTTGCTTAAGATGAATGTGAGGGGGAAGGGCATGGAGATTACACTATTGGTGATTGTAGATTTTTTGCACTATCAGAGACCTCCTCTCAATGTCCCGGTTTACCCTAACAACACCTAAGGGAGGAAATCACCTTTGGAGTATGTGCTCTTGATGTATGAGGACCCGACACAATTCAAAGGAAAAATCCAATTCAGGGCACTCAAACATTCATATGGTGTTATGAATAAGGTGTTGCATTACAACTTTCTACCTTAGAGGGTGGAGAAGACCCTTGGGGAAGAGAAGTTATCCCTTCTTCACGCCTTCATGACAGGAAAGAGGATGAACATAACCCTTATGATATGGGAGGTCATGAAGGAGTACACCCAGCCTAGCAAGCTGAAGGCGAATCTCCTGTATGCCAACCTTGTTACCAAGATATGCCTCCACAACAAGGTCAAAGGAAGCCCTACAGATGTGACCCTCCCTCTAGATTTTGGAGCCATTGGCAAGTCTAGTAGTATGAAGAGTTCGACAGTGAATGGAGGGGTAGATTAGAGGGAAGAGAGGGCGAGGGCACTGAGAGCCGAGACATCCACTTGTACCATCCCTCAGCGTCTAGATGCAATAAAGGGGAGGCTAGATGACCTTGATGGGACCATGCAGTGGCTCTCACTGGTGATGACTAGGACGTTCGAGCAGACTTTTCTTGGAGAGCAGGGCCATCCACATATGCCACCATGGGTTCAACTGCTTTAGAGGTAGAGGAGTGTCGATGAGGAGGAGACTAAAGGTTAGGAGGGTGATGACTACGAAGGAGGGCGATGATAAGGAGTAGAGAGATCATTTTGGTTTTATTGTTTTTGATAGTTGCAAATAAATGGTTTAGGGTTGTCGGCCTAGTAGAAGAGTCTCTAGGATCATAGGCCGTCTTGTTTTCGGTTTGAATTCTTTGTTCTGAACTTTTTGCAGTAATGAAAAAAAGAACCACATTTGATTTGTTCCATTTTTCCCAAGTTCATTTACATAATTGCATTATGATTTTATGATTTTGTTGCTTGGTGAATTGCTTAACATGAATGGATTGTTTATTTTTATGCCATATGGTTTGAGAATAAAGTTTGCTAGGGACTAGCAAAACTCAAGTTGGGGGTGTGATGAGCATAGAATATTGCAGATCATGTATCTCTTTTGCACCCACTTATACTTGCTTTTGTGGTGAAAATTGGGGGAAATACTTTTAAACTCACATTTAATAGAGATTTGTGTGATTGTAGGTAAAGAGTAGGTAAGGGCATGTATTAAGCCACCCATCAAGTGCTTAAAGGCAATGGAGAAGAAGGGAAGGCTTAACGGATGGCTTAGGACATCAAGAGACTAAGAAGATTCCAAAACAGGAGAAAACCTACATGTAGAAGTTCCAAAACCTATTAGTAGGAAAAGTGCACTGGAATTTTTCTACCGCAGCCCTTGCCACAAGCCTACCGGTAGAAAATGTTTACTGGAAAAAAACCTACTGGTAGGTTTTTGACGTTCTACTGGTAGGTTTTGCCTAGAAATGCCAAAAACCTGCTCACACGACTCCACCTACTTCAGGGGCCCACCTCTTGTCATCCCAATTGTACCCTTACATCTTTGACAAACCATGATGTCCTCTTACACCCTAAAGTTAGATTTTGGAAGAGAAAAGCATGGGAGAGGCAAGAGAGAGAAGAGGGGTGNTAGAGATTTGTGTGATTGTAGGTAAAGAGCAGGTAAGGGCATGTATTAAGCCACCCATCAAGTGCTTAAAGGCAATGGAGAAGAAGGGAAGGCTTAACGGATGGCTTAGGATATCAAGAGACTAAGAAGATTCCAAAACAGGAGAAAACCTACCTGTAGAGGTTCCAAAACCTATTAGTAGGAAAAGTGCACTGGAATTTTTCTACCGCAGCCCTTGCCACAAGCCTACCGGTAGAAAATGTTTACTGGAAAAAAACCTACTGGTAGGTTTTTGACGTTCTACTGGTAGGTTTTGCCTAGAAATGCCAAAAACCTGCTCACACGACTCCACCTACTTCAGGGGCCCACCTCTTGTCATCCCAATTGTACCCTTACATCTTTGACAAACCATGATGTCCTCTTACACCCTAAAGTTAGATTTTGGAAGAGAAAAGCATGGGAGAGGCAAGAGAGAGAAGAGGGGTGGTTGGTGAAGCNCCCAAATGGTTTGAAAAAAAAATTATTTTAAAAACACCTAGGACCCGTATGCGGATTAATCCCTAATCCCATTTTAAGTCTAATCCTCCTAAGTTAAATAAACCAATGGATCATCTAATGTGTCTAGGTCATTACCTTTATTCTAAGCTTGAAGGTGCAACCAGAGTGTGAATGATTTAGCTTTGATGCTTGATCTCTACCCTTCATTGATGTTTTTGGATCATCAACCTTGGTAGCTTCATGACCATGGAATAGGTTGAGATTTACAATGGACTCCATGAAATTATCCAATTACAAATGTATATCTACCAATCTCTCCCTTTGGCAATTTTGTGACAAAATACATAAGAAATTAATATTACGACTCACAAAAAATTGCACAAAACGAATTATAAATCTAATCTCAACACTCATGCACATGTCCTAAATCTCTACCTTAGTATAAGATTACATCTTAAGATATTGCTTGAAGATCATAGTCATGGACGTTACCATTCAAACCAAAACCTTGTAAATTGCATCATATGTTAGAGAATTAATTAACATAAACACGTGTATGGTAAGCACAAAGTTAATCATAGGGCATATTTATGTACACATCATACAAGTGCAAATATGTAATAGGTTAAGAACTAAATTGCCATATATGCTTGAGAACATATTGGTATATCAATGTCAATCACATTAAGTTCTCTCCCTTGGTTGGTGTTCACAAGTAAAATAATAAGTGTAAAATAAACAATTGTAAAATAGATGACTTCATGCCAAGTTTGTAAATGTACTTGTTAGATCATGCATTTGTAATTGGCTAATTTCGTGAAGTCTATGTAAATCTAAACCAAATTCCTGGGTCATCAAGCTTCCAAGATCAAGATTCATAAGTGACGAAGGAAGGGAATGAGATCAAGCTATAATGCTACATCTAGACAAAGGTAATGACCTTAGAGACCTAGATCCCTTGGTTTAATTTTAGACTTAGGATAATTAAGGTGAACAAAATAGGATTTGGAATATCTGAAAAATGATTCACATGATTTTTCATTGAAAATATTTTCTAAACTTTAAATGTGTTATGAAAAGATAGTTTGAGTTATTTATTGGACCCTATTTGAACAACACCCTTTAGTGCTCAAAAGATCAAGTTTTTGCTTGGGTTTCTAGCTGAAAAACCAATAGGAATCATTCTATGTATTCAAGCCTTCGCTAGAGTGGTTTCTAAAACACTTAGGGGGACAAAATTGAAGAAACTAATGGAGACAGATTGATAGCCGCTCTATGACCACCTTCGACTGCTCGAGCGATCGTAGATCGGTCTGCCATTTGGAGTTCTAGAATGATCTTTTACTCCGGCAACCACTGCCCTATAATTGCCCTCCCACTGCTTGAGTGGTTGACGTGAATCTGTGTTTTCTTGGTCCCCAAGAAAAACCTTATTTTATGTCCTATATAAATGGGGCTTTGTCCTAAACCTAGGGTAAGCCTCTCTAAGCTACAATAGACCAAAAATCCTTCTAGAGTACTTCAAGAACAACCTTATATCCTTAAGATCAAAGTCAAACTATCTTGATTCTTCCATTCAACCTCACACATTAAAGAAGAAGATCTTGCTTGCTGTCAACCAAAATCCACTTGGAGAAGTGTGCATACCAAGGTCTTGGGTGTGAACCCTTGAAGATTGCTCGAGGCCTAAATGAACCATGCGGCAGGGAGTTCAAGTGAAGCTAGCCATAACGTTGAATAAGGAATTTCGATAGACAGATCTATGACATAAATGAGCATTGTAAACCCTCACACTTTTGGAAGGGTTTGGAATGGATTGGAAATGAAAAATAAAGAAACAGAGAAAATTGAACAGACCGTATAGGTACTGCGTACCGGTACGTCTAGAAGTTACCGTACCGGTACACTGTACCGGTACGCTATTGTCCAGAGAGTTCACTGTACCGGTACTGCGTATCGATACGCTCGGTAAAACCTAGAAATTTTAAATCACAAATCGTGGTCCGTTTTTCGCCCTATAAATACTTAAAGACACCTCCTTTAGCCCCATTTCAACCTTTCTAACCCTAGGAAACCTTAGAGAGGAAGAAAGAAGGGAAAACACAAGAGATTCAAGTGTGAAAGATCAAATCTTCTATATTTCTTCCCAAACTATAAAACAAGGTAGGGATTTTCTTCAATTCTTGTACATTGAGGCTAGGGCATTTATATGTACGTAGGTTTTTACTCTTGATCCTAAGTATATGCTACGAAATCCCTATCTCTTGACGCTTTTGCACTTATTACCATGTTTTAAACAAAGCTATTGTTATATAACCATGAAATTTCTCCTCTTTACTTGGAAACCCTAGTTTTTGAGAAAAATGAATTTTTCTTCTTAATATCCCTNACCAAATGGTTTGAAAAAAAAATTATTTTAAAAACACCTAGGACCCGTACGCGGATTAATCCCTAATTCCATTTTAAGTCTAATCCTCCTAAGTTAAATAAACCAATGGATCATCTAATGTGTCTAGGTCATTACCTTTATTCTAAGATTGAAGGTGCAACCAGAATGTGAATGATTTAGCTTTGATGCTTGATCTCTACCCTTCATTGATGTTTTTGGATCATCAACCTTGGTAGCTTCATGAGCATGGAATAGGTTGAGATTTACAATGGACTCCATGAAATTATCCAATTACAAATGTATATCTAACAATCTCTCCCTTTGGCAACAAAATACATAAGAAATTAATATTACAACTCACAAACAATTGCACAAAACGAATTATAAATCTAATCTCAACACTCATGCACATGTCCTAAATCTCTACCTTAGTATAAGATTACATCTTAAGATATTGCTTGAAGATCATAGTCATGGAGGTTACCATTCAAACCAAAACCTTGTAAATTGCATCATATGTTAGAGAATTAATTAACATAAACACGTGTATGGTAAGCACCAAGTTAATCATAGGGCATATTTATGTACACATCATACAAGTGCAAATATGTAATAGGTTAAGAACTAAATTGCCATATATGCTTGAGAACCTATTAGTATATCAATGTCAATCACATTAAGTTCTCTCCCTTGGTTGGTGTTCACAAGTAAAATAATAAGTGTAAAATAAACAACTGTAAAATAGATGACTTCATGCCAAGTTTGTAAATGTACTTGTTAGATCATGCATTTGTAATTGGCTAATTTCGTGAAGTCTATGTAAATCTCAACCAAATTCCTGGGTCATCAAGCTTCCAAGATCAAGATTCATAAGTGACGAAGGAAGGGAATGAGATCAAGCTATAATGCTACATCTAGACAA
Source organism: Ilex paraguariensis (assembly GCA_963454935.2). NCBI lineage: Eukaryota > Viridiplantae > Streptophyta > Magnoliopsida > Aquifoliales > Aquifoliaceae > Ilex > Ilex paraguariensis. Next base: position 273,675 of record CAUOFW020002837.1, read on the forward strand.
AGGTAATGAACTTAGAGACCTAGATCCCTTGGTTTAATTTTAGACTTAGGATAATTAAGGTGAACAAAATAGGATTTGGAATATCTGAAAAATGATTCACATGATTTTTCATTGAAAATATTTTCTAAACTTTAAATGTGTTATGAAAAGATAGTTTGAGTTATTTATTGGACCCTATTTGAACAACACCCTTTAGTGCTCAAAAGATCAAGTTTTTGCTTGGGTTTCTAGCTGAAAAACCAATAGGAATCATTCTATGTATTCAAGCCTTCGCTAGAGTGGTTTCTAAAACACTTAGGGGGACAAAATTGAAGAAACTAATGGAGACAGATTGATAGCCGCTCTATGACCACCTTCGACTGCTCGAGCGATCGTAGATCGGTCTGCCATTTGGAGTTCTAGAATGATCTTTTACTCCGGCAACCACTGCCCTATAATTGCCCTCCCACTGCTTGAGTGGTTGACGTGAATCTGTGTTTTCTTGGTCCCCAAGAAAAACCTTATTTTATGTCCTATATAAATGGGGCTTTGTCCTAAACCTAGGGTAAGCCTCTCTAAGCTACAATAGACCAAAAATCCTTCTAGAGTACTTCAAGAACAACCTTATATCCTTAAGATCAAAGTCAAACTATCTTGATTCTTCCATTCAACCTCACACATTAAAGAAGAAGATCTTGCTTGCTGTCAACCAAAATCCACTTGGAGAAGTGTGCATACCAAGGTCTTGGGTGTGAACCCTTGAAGATTGCTCGAGGCCTAAATGAACCATGCGGCAGGGAGTTCAAGTGAAGCTAGCCATAACGTTGAATAAGGAATTTCGATAGACAGATCTATGACATAAATGAGCATTGTAAACCCTCACACTTTTGGAAGGGTTTGGAATGGATTGGAAATGAAAAATAAAGAAACAGAGAAAATTGAACAGACCGTATAGGTACTGCGTACCGGTACGTCTAGAAGTTACCGTACCGGTACACTGTACCGGTACGCTATTGTCCAGAGAGTTCACTGTACCGGTACTGCGTATCGATACGCTCGGTAAAACCTAGAAATTTTAAATCACAAATCGTGGTCCGTTTTTCGCCCTATAAATACTTAAAGACACCTCCTTTAGCCCCATTTCAACCTTTCTAACCCTAGGAAACCTTAGAGAGGAAGAAAGAAGGGAAAACACAAGAGATTCAAGTGTGAAAGATCAAATCTTCTATATTTCTTCCCAAACTATAAAACAAGGTAGGGATTTTCTTCAATTCTTGTACATTGAGGCTAGGGCATTTATATGTACGTAGGTTTTTATTCTTGATCCTAAGTATATGCTACGAAATCCCTATCTCTTGACGCTTTTGCACTTATTACCATGTTTTAAACAAAGCTATTGTTATATAACCATGAAATTTCTCCTCTTTACTTGGAAACCCTAGTTTTTGAGAAAAATGAATTTTTCTTCTTAATATCCCTTGGTTCTTGGTTTTTAAAACACTAGTGCTTTGTTTTGAACAACAAAATAGTATTTGTGATAATTTCTTTGCATATTTTCTTAAATTGTTCTATTGGAGAAGAAACCTATGGAAATTTGGGGGGTTTTTGATGTATGTGTATTTTGCAAAAATAGTTATTTTTGCATCTCTTGTATGGTTGTTGTGATGAACTTGAATTGCATTCGTGCATTGCCGTAGAGTGTTAGAGGTTAGTCTATCCCAGTGGGGGTGAGATGGTTTTCTAACACTTGTAGTGGTTTGTTATTTATGAGAGCAATCACTATTGTTCACGTAAGTTTGAGACTGAGGGATGGAATACCTTTCATGGGAAGGATTCGTCAATGCCGTGAGAGATGGTATACGCCTTTCCTAAAATATTTGAGATTGTGTGATTGTGATGGGTGAACGAGGTAAAGGTCGTTGTGTAGATTCATGCGAAGTAACTAACATACATGAGAATATCGGATGAGGCTATTGTATAATTTATTATTTTTCTTTAATCCTAACATGTTTATTCTTTTCAATTAACTTATTGTCATTGTGTTGNATGGTATACGCCTTTCCTAAAATATTTGAGATTGTGTGATTGTGATGGGGGAACGAGGTAAAGGTCGTTGTGTAGATTCATGGGAAGTAACTAACATACATGAGAATATCAGATGAGGCTATTGTATAATTTATTATTTTTCTTTAATCCTAACATGTTTATTCTTTTCAATTAACTTATTGTCATTGTGTTAACCTGAGATCAAATAAACTGTCACTGTTTTACTTCAAGTTATATATGATATTTTAGAAAAAGAGACCGAACGTTTTTATATGATTTGTAAACCTTGTTCAAGTTTGGGAGGATGTTGCTACAGAGCTTAGTGCTCACCCCCTATAACATCATATTTTTTAGATTTTGGCTTAGATGAAGAGCTCAGAAGCGAAGAACAGGTACAATGGGAAACTCCACTAGATGGGCACGTGGATCCTAAAGTGGATGTTTAGGGCTGTACTCCCCTATGTACTAAACTAGGGAATTCCTTTTGAGACGATGTAGAGTCTAACCTGTTATTCCGCTGCAAGTTCAAATTTGATTCTTTTGGATGTAATTGCCTTAGTTAATCATATTCTTTTGGATACGATGGCCATGCTTTGACATATTCTTTTGGATTAGGTTGTAAATGTTATGAATGATGAATGAAATTTTCTTTACTTATGGATTATATTAATTGCTCTCATGATGTGAATGGTTTTTAGATAGTAATGTCGTCCAAGGTGAATTTTGGGTTACAAATTTTGGTATCAGAGCCTAGACTTTAAGTCTTACATGGGAGTTGTAAGTTATGGATTACCACTAGAGGGGTAGGTTTAGGTTGAATACGATTGTTGCTATAAGTTTTATACACGTATTGTGCCTTAAATTAAAGTGATAGTTTGGATGTCTTGTATATCAAGGAAACTAAATTGTGAATTGATGTGCAGGATGGACGGTGAACGTGGATGTGGACGTGGTTGTGGTTGTGGTCGTGGAGGTCAAGAAAATTCACCACCATCACCACCTCTCAATGCTATGAACGACATATACCAATGCCCACAGGAGCTAACTACTCTGGTACAACACCAGAATGGAAACAACAACCACAATGGTGGGGTTCATCCATTAGATCAAGTATTGGGCAAGGGGAACAAAAATCAAAGGATGGTAGTTCTTCCAGAATTTCTACGGTAACACCCGCCTACTTTTCAAGGAAGCTCTAATCCCTTGGATGCGGATAAATGGATCTGCCAGGTGAAGAAGATGTGTGATGGCATGAGAGTTGTCAAGGATTTACGGGTTGGCTTGGCTACATATCTGTTCGAGGGAGAGGCAGACCATTGGTGGGATTCAGTAATGAGAAGGAGGAACGCGNAGATATTCCTAAGACAGCTTTTTGTACCCGATATGGTCATTTCGAATATACGATAATGCCATTCGGATTGACTAATGCTCCTGTAGCCTTTATGGATTTGATGCATAAGGTATTTCGGCCGTATCTAGATCAGTTTGTCATTGTGTTTATAGATGACATATTAATCTATTCTCGGACACAAAGGGAACATGAACACCATCTTATGGTAGTGCTACAAACCTTGAGAGACCATAAGTTATATGCTAAGATGAGTAAATGCGAGTTCTGGATGAAGGAAGTAAAATTCCTTGGCCATGTTGTGTCAGAATAGGGTGTAGTTGTTGACCCCGCAAAGATCGAAGCCGTGATGAAATGGGAACCACCGAGGAATGTGACCAAAGTACGTAGTTTCCTGGGATTAGTAGGCTACTACTAGAGGTTTGTGGAAGGGTTCTCAAAACTAGCGATGCCACTGACTCACCTTACAAAAAAGGGGAAAAGATTCTTGTGGACTAAAGAGTGTGAAANTAGAGGTTTGTGGAAGGGTTTTCAAAGCTTGCAAAGTCGATGACTCGCCTTACGAAGAAGGGGGAAAGATTCTTGTGGACTAAAGAATTTGAACTAGCCTTTCGCACCTTGAAGGAAAGGTTGACAACAGCTCCTGTCCTCATTATTTCGAGTAGTGGGGAAGGATACGATGTTTACACAAATGCTTCGTTACGAGACTTGGGATGTGTTTTAATGCAAGAAGGTAAGGTAGTTGCTTATGGCTCAAGACAACTCAAGATTCATGAGCAAAACTATCCCACACACGACTTAGAGCTTGCAGTGGTGGTGTTTGCGCTTAAGTTGTGGAGGTGTTACTTGTATAGAGAAAAGTTTCAAGTGTTTTCTAATCATAAGAGCCTTAAGTATATATTCACCCATAAAGACTTGAATCTTCGGCAAAGAAGGTGGATTGAGTATCTAGAAGATTATAATTTCACACTTAACTACCATCCGGGGAAGGCGAATGTAGTAGTAAATGCATTGAGNCCTTCGGCAAAGAAGGTTGATTGAGTATGTAGAAGATTATGATTTCACACTTAACTACCATCCGGGGAAGGCGAATGTAGTAGTAAATGCATTCAGCAAAAGTCCTAGGTTGAAATCAACGTTCTTGCTGTTAATAGGTGGAAGATGATTGAGGCCTTGGAGGAATTTGATCTATAGGTGGATAGATAGGGGNTCTTCGGCAAAGAAGGTGGATTGAGTATCTAGAAGATTATAATTTCACACTTAACTACCATCCGGGGAAGGCGAATGTAGTAGTAAATGCATTGAGCAAAAAGTCCTAGGTTGAAATCAACGTTCTTGCTGTTAATAGGTGGAAGATGATTGAGGCCTTGGAGGAATTTGATCTATAGGTGGATAGATAGGGGGATCGATCATGCTTATTTAATCTTGTAGCTTAACCAATTCTTTGACAAAGGATTATGGAGTTACAACGATTAGACACCGAGTTGGGAGCTATCCAGGGTAGATTGGAGAGGAATGAGATTGTTGAGAATTGGTCAATGCAGAATGATGAGTTAAAGTTTCATGGAAGACTATGTGTACCAAATAATGACCAAGTAAGGGAAGAAGTGTTGGGTGAATGTCATTNATGGAGTTACAACGATTAGACATCGAGTTGGGAGCTATCCAGGGTAGATTGGAGTGAAATGAGATTGTTGAGAATTGGTCAATGCAGAATGATGAGTTAAAGTTTCATGGAAGACTATGTGTACCAAATAATGACCAAGTAAGGGAAGAAGTGTTGGGTGAATGTCATTGTTCAAACTTCTCCATATAGCCGGGTAGTACCAAGATGTATAGGGACATGAAACGTCAATATTGGGCGAAAGGGATGAAACAAGATGTGGCTAAGTACATTTCAAAGTGCGTGGTGTGTCAGCAAGTGAAGATTGAGCATCAAAAGCCCGGAGGATTATTACAGTCCTTGCNCTTCTCCATATAGCCGGGTAGTACCAAGATGTATAGGGACATGAAACGTCAATATTGGGCGAAAGGGATGAAGCAAGATGTGGCTAAGTACATTTCAAAGTGCGTGGTGTGTCAGCAAGTGAAGATTGAGCATCAAAAGCCCGGAGGATTATTACAGTCCTTGCCTATTCTAGAGTGGAAGTGGGATCACATCACCATAGACTTCGTGTCAGGTTTTCCACAGACTTCACGCGGTCATAATGCTGTATGGGTCATTGTAGATAGACTTACCAAGTTGACTCATTTCTTGAGTATGAAGACCACGAACACTTTGGAGACCTTGAGCAAGCTCTATATTCGCGAGATTGTTAGATTACATGGAGTTCCGCTCTCTATTGTTTTAGATCGTGATTCTCGTTTCGTGGCACAATTTTGGTGAAGTCTACAACGAGCTATGGGGACAGAGTTACATTTTAGCANGAACACTTTGGAGACCTTGAGCAAACTCTATATTCGCGAGATTGTTAGATTACATGGAGTTCCGCTCTCTATTGTTTTAGATCGTGATTCTCGTTTCGTGGCACAATTTTGGTGAAGTCTACAACGAGCTATGGGGACAGAGTTACATTTTAGCACCGCCTTTCATCCCCAAACGGATGGCCAATCCGAGAGGGTGACACAGATTTTGGAGGATATGTTACGAGATTGCGTGTTGGACTTTAAGGGAAGTTGGAGTGATCATTTGCATTAACAATAGCTATCAGGCAAGTATTGGAATGGATCCTTATGAGGCATTGTATGGAAGACCATGTAGNTGAGCTATGGGGACAGAGTTACATTTTAGCACAGCCTTTCATCCCCAAATGGATGGCCAATCCGAGAGGGTGACACAGATTTTGGAGGATATGTTACGAGATTGCGTGTTGGACTTTAAGGGAAGTTGGAGTGATCATTTGCATTAACAATAGCTATCAGGCAAGTATTGGAATGGATCCTTATGAGGCATTGTATGGAAGACCATGTAGGTCCCTGATTTGTTGGTTCGAAGTTGGTGAGAGTAGCTTGTTTGGGCCAGAGATTGTTCGGGACACTACAGAGAAAATTTAACTCATCCGGGAAAGATTATACATGGCACAAAGTAGACAGAAGAGCTATGCGGATAGAAGATGAAGACCCTTGGAATTCCAAGAGGGGGACTATGTGTTCCTTGAGGTGTCACCCAAGAAGGGGGTGTTTAGATTTGGCAAGGAGGGAAAATTAGCACCAAGATACACCGGACCGTTTGAAGTGATCCAAGTTGTGGGCAAAGCGGCGTATCAACTTTGATTACTAGCTCAGTTGTCAGGGGTGTATAACGTATTCCATGTGTCAATGTTAAGAAAGTGTCAAACGGACACAACCAGTGAAGATTCTCGACACCAAGGAGAAGGTGCTTTGCAACAAAGTCATTCAACTGGTGAAAGTCTTGTGGCAACACCATGGAGTGGAGGAAGCCACTTGGGAACCGGAGCTAGAGTTACGAGAGAAGTACCCCTATTTGTTCGCTACTTGAGGTAAGTTTCGAGGACGAAACTTTCTTTAAGGGGGTGGATTGTAAACCCCCACACTTTTATTTTAATATGTAGCAAGTAAATATATGAAATTTTTTGTAATCGAACTTGTACCAACTATGTTTGATGTCCAAATGTACGTTGTATAAGTTTGGGTTGATTTTGGAAGGGTTTGAAAATAAAAACAAAGGAAACAGGCAAAACTGAATAGACCGTACTAGTACTGCATTGCGGTACGCCCAGAAGTTACCGTACCGGTACAGCGTACTGGCACGTTACTCTCTTGAGAGTTTACCGTACCGGTACTACGTACCAGTATGCTCGATAAAATCCAGAAATTTAAATCGCGAATCATGGTCTGTTTTTCGCCCTATAAATACTTAAACTACGAAACAAGGTAGGAGTTTTCAAGTGGAAAAGATCAAATCTTCTATATTTCTTCTCAAACTACGAAACAAGGTAGGAGTTTTCTTCCATTCTTGTACATTGAGGCTAGGGCATTTATATATATGTAGGTTTTTACACTCGATCCTAAGTATATGCTATGAAATCCCTATATCTTGACNGTGTTGGACTTTAAGGGAAGTTGGAGTGATCATTTGCATTAACAATAGCTATCAGGCAAGTATTGGAATGGATCCTTATGAGGCATTGTATGGAAGACCATGTAGGTCCCTGATTTGTTGGTTCGAAGTTGGTGAGAGTAGCTTGTTTGGGCCAGAGATTGTTCGGGACACTACAGAGAAAATTTAACTCATCCGGGAAAGATTATACATGGCACAAAGTAGACAGAAGAGCTATGCGGATAGAAGATGAAGACCCTTGGAATTCCAAGAGGGGGACTATGTGTTCCTTGAGGTGTCACCCAAGAAGGGGGTGTTTAGATTTGGCAAGGAGGGAAAATTAGCACCAAGATACACCGGACCGTTTGAAGTGATCCAAGCTGTGGGCAAAGCGGCGTATCAACTTTGATTACTAGCTCAGTTGTCAGGGGTGTATAACGTATTCCATGTGTCAATGTTAAGAAAGTGTCAAACGGACACAACCAGTGAAGATTCTCGACACCAAGGAGAAGGTGCTTTGCAACAAAGTCATTCAACTGGTGAAAGTCTTGTGGCAACACCATGGAGTGGAGGAAGCCACTTGGGAACCGGAGCTAGAGTTACGAGAGAAGTACCCCTATTTGTTCGCTACTTGAGGTAAGTTTCGAGGACGAAACTTTCTTTAAGGGGGTGGATTGTAAACCCCCACACTTTTATTTTAATATGTAGCAAGTAAATATATGAAATTTTTTGTAATCGAACTTGTACCAACTATGTTTGATGTCCAAATGTACGTTGTATAAGTTTGGGTTGATTTTGGAAGGGTTTGAAAATAAAAACAAAGGAAACAGGCAAAACTGAATAGACCGTACTAGTACTGCATTGCGGTACGCCCAGAAGTTACCGTACCGGTACAGCGTACTGGCACGTTACTCTCTTGAGAGTTTACCGTACCGGTACTACGTACCAGTATGCTCGATAAAATCCAGAAATTTAAATCGCGAATCATGGTCTGTTTTTCGCCCTATAAATACTTAAACTACGAAACAAGGTAGGAGTTTTCAAGTGGAAAAGATCAAATCTTCTATATTTCTTCTCAAACTACGAAACAAGGTAGGAGTTTTCTTCCATTCTTGTACATTGAGGCTAGGGCATTTATATATATGTAGGTTTTTACACTCGATCCTAAGTATATGCTATGAAATCCCTATATCTTGACATTTTTGCACTTATTACCATGTTTTAAACAAAGCTATGGTTATATAGCCATGAAATTTCTCCTCCTTACTTGGAAACCCCAGTTTTTGAGAAAAATGGATTTTTCTTCTTAATATCCCTTGGTTCTTGGTTTTCAAACTCTAGTGCTTTGTTTTGAAAAACAAAATAGTATTTGTGATGATCTATTGCATATTTTCTTAAATTTTTCTATTGGAGAAGATACCTATGGAAATTTGGGGGTTTTTGATGTACGTGTAATTTGCAAGAGTAGTTGTTTTTACATCTCTTGTATGGTTGTTGTGATGGACTTAAATTGCATTCGAGCATTGTCGTAGAGTGTTAGAGGTTAGTCTATCCCAGTGGGGGTGAGATGGTTTTCTAACACTTGTAGTGGTTTGTTATTTGTGAGAGCAATCACTATTGTTTATTTAAGTTCGAGACTGAGGGATGGTATACCTTTCCTAGGAAGGATTCGTCAATGGCGTGAGAAACGGTATATGCCTTTACTAAAATGTTTGGGATTGTGTGATTGTGATGGGTGAATGAGGTAAAGGTCGTTGTGTAGATTCATGGGAAGAAACCAACATACATGAGAATATGGGATGAGGCTATTGTATAATTTATTGTTTTTCTTTAATCCTGACNAAACAAAATAGTATTTGTGATGATCTATTGCATATTTTCTTAAATTTTTCTATTGGAGAAGATACCTATGGAAATTTGGGGGTTTTTGATGTACGTGTAATTTNCCTTGAGGTGTCACCCAAGAAGGGGGTGTTTAGATTTGGCAAGGAGGGAAAATTAGCACCAAGATACACCGGACCGTTTGAAGTGATCCAAGCTGTGGGCAAAGCGGCGTATCAACTTTGATTACTAGCTCAGTTGTCAGGGGTGTATAACGTATTCCATGTGTCAATGTTAAGAAAGTGTCAAACGGACACAACCAGTGAAGATTCTCGACACCAAGGAGAAGGTGCTTTGCAACAAAGTCATTCAACTGGTGAAAGTCTTGTGGCAACACCATGGAGTGGAGGAAGCCACTTGGGAACCGGAGCTAGAGTTACGAGAGAAGTACCCCTATTTGTTCGCTACTTGAGGTAAGTTTCGAGGACGAAACTTTCTTTAAGGGGGTGGATTGTAAACCCCCACACTTTTATTTTAATATGTAGCAAGTAAATATATGAAATTTTTTGTAATCGAACTTGTACCAACTATGTTTGATGTCCAAATGTACGTTGTATAAGTTTGGGTTGATTTTGGAAGGGTTTGAAAATAAAAACAAAGGAAACAGGCAAAACTGAATAGACCGTACTAGTACTGCATTGCGGTACGCCCAGAAGTTACCGTACCGGTACAGCGTACTGGCACGTTACTCTCTTGAGAGTTTACCGTACCGGTACTACGTACCAGTATGCTCGATAAAATCCAGAAATTTAAATCGCGAATCATGGTCTGTTTTTCGCCCTATAAATACTTAAACTACGAAACAAGGTAGGAGTTTTCAAGTGGAAAAGATCAAATCTTCTATATTTCTTCTCAAACTACGAAACAAGGTAGGAGTTTTCTTCCATTCTTGTACATTGAGGCTAGGGCATTTATATATATGTAGGTTTTTACACTCGATCCTAAGTATATGCTATGAAATCCCTATATCTTGACATTTTTGCACTTATTACCATGTTTTAAACAAAGCTATGGTTATATAGCCATGAAATTTCTCCTCCTTACTTGGAAACCCCAGTTTTTGAGAAAAATGGATTTTTCTTCTTAATATCCCTTGGTTCTTGGTTTTCAAACTCTAGTGCTTTGTTTTGAAAAACAAAATAGTATTTGTGATGATCTATTGCATATTTTCTTAAATTTTTCTATTGGAGAAGANCTCGAAAAAGAGACCGTGCTATTTTATATGATTTCTAAACCTTGTTCAAGTTTGGGAGGATGTTGCTACGGAGCTTAGTGCTCACCCCCTACAACATCATATTTTTCAGATTTTGGCTTAGATGAAGAACTCGAAAGCGAAGAGTAGGTACAATGGGAAGCTCCACTAGATGGGCATGCGGATCCCGAAGTGGATGTTTAGGGCTGTACTACTCTATGTACTAGACTAGGGAATTCCTTTTGAGACGATGTAGAGTCTAACCTGTTGTTATTCCGCTGCAAGTTCAAATTTGATTCTTTTGGATGTAATTGCCTTAGTTAATCATATTCTTTTGAATACGATGGCCATGCTTTGACATATTATTTTGGATTAGGTTGTAAATGTTATGAATGACGAATGAAATTTTCTTTACTTATGGATTATATTAGTTGCTCTCATGATGTAAATGATTTTTAGATAGTAATGTTGTCCAAGGTGGATTTTGGGGTGTTACGAGCATCTAGCCATGTGCATTGGCTGAGGTATAAGTCTTAACTATTTGTANGCATATTCTTTTGGATTAGGTTGTAAATGTTATGAATGACGAATGAAATTTTCTTTACTTATGGATTATATTAGTTGCTCTCATGATGTAAATGATTTTTAGATAGTAATGTTGTCCAAGGTGGATTTTGGGGTGTTACGAGCATCTAGCCATGTGCATTGGCTGAGGTATAAGTCTTAACTATTTGTAGATTGACTTTGGATTTAGTGGATTAGGCTTTGGTGAATCGAGAAGGTTCTTGGCGATTTTTCTCGTGAAGGATTTCTGTGTCAACAAATTGTTTGTGTTCTTTATTGCTTTTACATATACACTTGTGATTTGATGCAGACATGGACACTATGTATTTGATGAATTGATTGTTTGAATCTACATATCACATATAGTCACTTAATTGGGTTTGGGTTGCCTTAGTTGGAATTGGCATGTGAGATTGAGAGTTAATCAATTAATTGATAAAATCAATATACTAATCTACATGGGTGTTTTTGGGGTTGTTTATGTGAAAAGGGGTTCTTATCATTAATTGTTATATTTGATTGAGAAGAGGTAATTGTTGTAGACATAGGTTAAAATTGGAGGTCATTCAAACTTAATTTTAAGTTAACCTATTCACCCTTTCTAGGTCTAGTACGCAATTCCCCATGTATAATCGAGTGGAAAGATCTTACACGTGAAGTGTTATATTTTTCCCATTGTACTCCTTTTGAGCATTTGAACAACCTTCCCCTTACTATTTTTACATTCAACATATCTAGTCTAGTCAAGAGTAAATTTCCCCAATTTGTCTCAAAAGTATCTAAAATATTCTCCTCCTTTTTTATTACAAATGTCAACCAAATACCAACATATTACAAATACAGTACAAAAAATCTTGTTAGCCAACATATTCTTTATTTGCTATAAATGAAACTCAATGACAACATTTAACAAGCATGACATAGAATCATTGTATAACAATAAGGGATAAACAAGGACTCACTAGTCAAATATGATAAAACATAAAACAACTGGACTTAGTGTATCGTCGCAACAAAATTCAATAACAAAAAATAAAATAATTTAGTACAGAACATGAACAAATCATAAACACTCAAACTTTCAAAGTCAAATTCTCCCAAAAAAACATCCAATGGCTGCAAGTGAGCCAAATTCCCAAATCGGGGTGACTCGGACTCCTTCTACAACCTAGAACTCATGCATATATGTATCTATAACCTATATGCAACTAAAATACACATGTATGAATGAAATTGTATCTAATGTAATGCAATTTTGAATTAAACAATGGTTGCTCAATGTTTATAAACATGAAAATTACTCAAAGTCACATTTTAATGGTTCCATCCAAATTTCATCATCCAATCGCATTACTCTAAGGAATGTTCAAGGAATATAGAAATCAATTTCATGCATCCTAGAGCAATGTTTCCTCATTTGGATCAACTTGGACTAGTTCACGTGCAACGTGTGTGAAACAAAACTCCAATACAATTAGGATTCCACTTAGTTTAAATCATTAATAAGATTATCATGAAATCCTAATACATAATCTAAGTGAATAAATGGCCGGTTAGTGAGTGTCCTAATGATTTTCTTTTTAGACAACTCCCCCCCTCTTTTGTCCTTTCTTCTCTATGGCTTCACGTAACATGATTATGAATTTCGTACTTCTTAAAGTATGCTTCTAAACATAATTAGCATGAGCTCGTTGAGCTTTCCAAATGAGCAAATAACTTTTAAACATAAGTGCTCTCAACAATTTAAATGCAATTATTTTTAACCATTCATTTTTGCCTCATCTTTTTAATGTTTGGCCACATTGGGCTCTTTTCACACAATTGGCCTTCAGCATCTTTTAATGGAATGGGGTTTAACTAACCTTTAGTTATGTGTTCATCTATCACCAACATTTAGAGTCACTTAATATCATTAATAGTTCAAACTAATTAGACTCCTAAGTATGAAGATAAATGGTAGGCTTGTACTTGATTTGAATTTTTCAAAGGTGAACAATATTCAAACACGCTAGAGTGAAAGAGACTTTAGCTAATGAATCACGCAATAAGATTTATGCCACTAAGTTCTCTACTCGTTAATATGACTTATAGTAATTCACATTTCAACTTTGATTTAAAGATGAAGTCATTACAATGAAAACCAAAGTGTGAATTACCATGATCATTAACAAAGAAAAACAGACAAAAGAAAACCTTTTTTTTTCTTTTCTATTTTTTTTATTTTTTGAGTAATCAAATACAAATAAAAAAATGTATAAACATGCAAATAAAACAAAGAAAAGAACAAATAAAGCTATTAACATAACTCCTAAAAATGATTGTCAACCTTTACAAGAAAAATGCTGTTAGATTTTTCAATTTCTTTTGTTTTGGGGGTTTTCACATTTCTATTATTTTTAAGTTTTCAAATAAAAAAATAAATAAAAAATAAATAGAGAAAAATTATATACAAAGTATAACCTTGACTTGTTGGAAAGTCAAACACCTACTCACAAAATCCACAACGTGCTTTTTCATCCCACTCGAATAGTACTGGCGGTGAAGATCGTGATAAATCTTTGTGCCATTGGGATGCACCACAAAATGAAAGTAATTAAACTACTGGAGTATCTCCTCCTCAAGTCATTGGAATGAGCAACAAGAACTCTGCCTATATACCGTAGACTATCATCAGAATGGATAGCCCAACCCTTGTCACTTGATCCAGACTGTACTTTGTCCCTAATGGACAATACCTCAGAATCTTGACCCTTAGCCTCTATCACCTTGTTGAGTAAAGACAGAGTGGCAATCAAGCTGCCTATAATATCCTGAGCTTGATATTGATAGTGTAGTCTAAACTATCACACAGTCTCAAGCATCTACCACTCTCCGGAAGCTATGCTAACGAGGACCGCCCGTGATTTCCTGCTCAGAGTATCAGCCACCACGTTCACCTTACCGAATGGTAGTGCAAACTGAAGTCATAATCCTCTAAATACTCCATCCATCGTCACTGTCTTATATTAAGGTCTCGATGTGTGAAAATATACTTTAGACTCTTGTGGTTCGAGTGAGCTTCCCCTTTGCTCTATAGAAATAGATGCAAATGCCCGCCCGTTATTCCAATCGCATCTTAGAGCAAGAACCTCCGCTTGCGGGTGGGTTTCCCTACTATTGGATCGTGAACCAATGCTGTATGGAGGACTCTAACGATTGAGTTATGTAGGTCAATGAGAGTTCCTATTCAATCCATTTCTTTTCTTCATCAATTGATCATAACTATGTTATTCCATGACTCCCACTAGGTATAAAATGACTGGGTTCCAATCCTCACCTTGGATAAAAAGAGATTGTTGTTGCTTCATAGATTTCTATCNCTATTCAAACACACTAGAGTGAAAGAGACTTTAGCTAATGAATCACGCAATAAGATTTATGCCACTAAGTTCTCTACTCCTTAATATGACTTATAGTAATTCACATTTCAACTTTGATTTAAAGATGAAGTCATTACAATGAAAACCAAAGTGTGAATTACCATGATCATTAACAAAGAAAAACAGACAAAAGAAAACCTTTTTTTTTCTTTTCTATTTTTTTTATTTTTTGAGTAATCAAATACAAATAAAAAAATGTATAAACATGCAAATAAAACAAAGAAAAGAACAAATAAAGCTATTAACATAACTCCTAAAAATGATTGTCAACCTTTACAAGAAAAATGCTGTTAGATTTTTCAATTTCTTTTGTTTTTGGGGTTTTCACATTTCTATTATTTTTAAGTTTTCAAATAAAAAAATAAATAAAAAATAAATAGAGAAAAATTATATACAAAGTATAACCTTGACTTGTTGGAAAGTCAAACACCTACTCACAAAATCCACAACGTGCTTTTTCATCCCACTCGAATAGTACTGGCGGTGAAGATCGTGATAAATCTTTGTGCCATTGGGATGCACCACAAAATGAAAGTAATTAAACTACTGGAGTATCTCCTCCTCAAGTCATTGGAATGAGCAACAAGAACTCTGCCTATATACCGTAGACTATCATCAGAATGGATAGCCCAACCCTTGTCACTTGATCCAGACTGTACTTTGTCCCTAATGGACAATACCTCAGAATCTTGACCCTTAGCCTCTATCACCTTGTTGAGTAAAGACAGAGTGGCAATCAAGCTGCCTGTAATATCCTGAGCTTGATATTGATAGTGTAGTCTAAACTATCACACAATCTCAAGCATTTACCACTCTCCGGAAGCTATGCTAACGAGGACCGCCCGTGATTTCCTGCTCAGAGCATCAGCCACCACGTTCACCTTACCGAATGGTAGTGCAAACTGAAGTCATAATCCTCTAAATACTCCATCCATCGTCACTGTCTTATATTAAGGTCTCGATGTGTGAAAATATACTTTAGACTCTTGTGGTTCGAGTGAGCTTCCCCTTTGCTCTATAGAAATAGATGCAAATGCCCGCCCGTTATTCCAATCGCATCTTAGAGCAAGAACCTCCGCTTGCGGGTGGGTTTTCCTACTATTGGATCGTGAACCAATGCTGTATGGAGGACTCTAACGATTGAGTTATGTAGGTCAATGAGAGTTCCTATTCAATCCATTTCTTTTCTTCATCAATTGATCATAACTATGTTATTCCATGACTCCCACTAGGTATAAAATGACTGGGTTCCAATCCTCACCTTGGATAAAAAGAGATTGTTGTTGCTTCATAGATTTCTATCTTTCTGTTATGCAACAGCATTATGGTTGTTACAACTGGCGCTCTACGTAGTGGCATACAACTGGTGATCTCTCACTTACTGAATTTGGCGTACAATCGGTGATCTCTCAAGGATTGTAAAACAACCCTTAAGTGATGTTCATGCTCTTCCTCTATCTTAGAGTACACAAGAATGTCATCCATTAATACTAAACAAACCGATCGAGGTTGGGTTTGAATACCCTACACACGAGGTCTGTGAATGCGGCTAGAGCATTCGTCAACCCAAATGGCATGACCACGAACTCGAAGTGGCCATATCGAGTCTTGAATGTCGTCTTAGGAATGTCGGCCTCTTGTATCTTCAACTTATGGTACCCCATGCACAAGTCTATCTTAGAGTATATCCGAGCCTCTCTCAACTTGTCAAATAGATCATCTATACGAGACAATGGGTACTTATTCTTGATGGTGACTAGATTCAACTATCTATAATCTATACAAAGCCTAAGGGCTCCATTCTTCTTCTTGCCAGTGCCATCCTATATGGTGTCATATAGAGAGGGTTACACTAGGTTGCAACTAAATGGAGAAGTCAATATTCTGATGTGGAGGCAATCTTGGTAACTCGTCTAGGAAGACATCTGCATACTCGCAAGTGATCTGAGGTAGACCCAATTTCTGTCTCACCTCATCCTCAAGGGTAAGGCTAGCAAGCTAACCCATTAATTGCTCATGCCAATATGAGTCATAAACTACCAGGGGTAAAACGTTGCATTTTTCTCCTTGGAATTTGAAACAAACTTCATTCAAAGTATAAGCAGTGACTCTCTTTTGATCACAATCGATAACTGCTCGATGTGCTTATAACCAATCCATCCCAACGATGACGTCAAACACTAAAATGTCAATGACCCTAAGGTTCATTGTGAGTCAAATCCCAGAGATCTCTAACTCACAATCCTTACATATTTGATCAATGTAAACTCTAGCTTCTAGGGAAAAACTTACATACAATGGCTTCTCTAAGAATTCAACCTCTAAGCCCAAGTTACACACACATGATATAGAGATGAATGAATGAGATGCACCAAAATCAAATAACACCCTTGCCCATAAATGTGATAGTAAGAATGTAACCTAAACTATTGACTAATCTACTGGCTGAGTATAAGGAGTGATGGCTAAGACTCACCCCTAGGTCCCTGATGTGCTTGCCTGATATCCTTGTCCCCGACCTCACAATACACCGTTGCCCATCTGGCTTGATTACAGAGGCTCCGCACGTGAAGTAGTTGGAAACTGCCCAACGCCCTGAGGCTGATCTTAATTTTCCTGGCCCATGGTAGGGTAAAGAGGAAAAAAGAATGGCAGTAGAGGCCCCACTGATTATTGGGACTGAGAGACCCTGTAGCTTTGGGATCTTTGCCTCTAAGGACAATCCCACTTAATATGGCCTGGCTGATGACATATGTAACATGCCTTCAGGCCCCCTTGTTGCGTGCCCTTGAAACTCCTTCCCCTTGGGAATATTGACTTTTTCCCTGCCCTTGGTAACCCCGACATTGCCCCTAGGGCCCCTGTGGTGTAATGGTCTTCTGTTTCTTTCCCGCACTTGTGTTAGAGGACTGACCCTCATTCTTCTTGTCCTTAGCTCCGGCCCCCCGGATGCTCTTAGCATCATCTATCTCCCTCTTAATGGCCATGTTTGTCTCGACTAAAAAATCTAGTTCCTACAACCTATGGCCCACTATCTTGCCCCGTATGGCCTGTTTTAGACTATCCTCAAACCTCCTCACCTTTGCCACGTCGGTGGCCACATAATCAAATCAAAATAAACTAACTTGGTGAATTTAGTCACATACTACATGACTGTCATTGTCCCTTGTTTTAGGTCCAAGAATTCTCTGGCCTTTACTAATATGAGGGTGGAAGGAAAGTACTAGTTTATAAATAACTCTTGGAACTCAGCCCAAGTCATAGCCTCCAAGTCCCTTGATGACTTTGCCCATACCCACTGTCGATATGCTTCCCCTTCGAGTTGAAAGGTGACAAGTGTAATCTTTGTGGTGTCTGAGGTGATCTACATCACCTCAAGAATCTTGTCTAGCTATTGGAACCAATGGTCGGCTACCATCGAGTCCGTTTACCCTATAAAAGTAAGTGGTTTGTGTGCCTTGAACTTTTGGAGTTTGCTCGAGCTTTCTTGACCTATGTTGGTGCTAGCTTTTACAAAAGTAGCCACTATGGTAGTAATGAAATTCATGAATTCCCCTTGATTGTAGATGGGTGGTGGTGGTGGTTGGTTGTTCTGACCGCCTCCTCAACCGTTCCATCATGGTCGTCCCCATGTTTTCATCTATAACACAAGAGATAGCAATAGACACTAACTTAATGTCATCGACTATTAACAATGTCAAAGTATCCCAGATTATGTCACAATAATACCATGATGTCGTAAAAAGAACATGCGAGTTGGTTTCAAGTTAAAGCCATGAGACACCCTCACTCTTTTGTACATAATTATTAGGATACAAAGAATTTGGGTATGAAATTTATTTAATTTATAGTAGACATCATGAGCTTTGAAATGATAGCTTATTTTCTTAATTTTGACTTCCGTACCAAAAGTTATGGCCATTTGAAGTTGGAAAAAAAATGTAATGTTAAGCTAACCTAACGGTAGGTTTATGTACAACCTACCAGTATTACAAAACAAAAGGCTGACCTACTATTGAGTTTATATCTGATGTACCGATAGTTTCCAAAACATAGGGCTGTCCTGCCAGTAGTTTATGTCCGACCTACCGGTAGGTTCCAAAACCAAAGGTTGTCCTACCGGTAGGTTTAGGTCTAGCCTATCGGTAGGTTCCCAATAGAAAGCCTTCCTACTAGTTTGTTCTTGTTGACATGTTGATAGGTTAAGTCCGAAAGCTAACCTATGGGTAAGTTATGCCTTGATTCTTACCGGTTCATCTATGTTTTCTTGCCTTCTTCCTTTCCACCCTTACGACTATGGTTTTTGCCTTAATTTCTCCTATTCCTCATACTTGAACATACATATTCACAACACTTAGCACATAAAAAATCAAATGAAATGCACATGGATGTAATAACCTAACCCAATCTACCCTTAAGTTCTAAGATAATCGAGAACTTAGGCTCTGATACCAAACTGTGACGCCCCAAAACTCGGGGGTCCTTAATGCCCGTTAAGCCTCATTAATTATCCTAAGGCCATGGTCTTGGTGGACTAATCCTAACAAAATTCTGACAAAGTCTCCTTTTTACGTGGAGCTTCACCCAAAACATGACCTAAGTCAACACCAATTCCTATTGACCTTCCAAGGTCTAATATACACACCTAATTCAATTCATGCATTAGACAACAATAACATGTTCAAATGTAAACCATTCATTTAATAAACAAAAGAAGAGTTTACATTAAGTCCCCATATACAAGCCTTCACAAAAGACTATACGATTTTGTTTCACCCAAAATACTACAAGGCTATCAATTTTTTTACAATTGGGACCTAACATCTATACATCCAAGATAAGAGCCCGAGCTTTAGCTCCATCATCAAAGTGAACCCATGAAAGGGACATCTGTAGAAGTGTGCATAGTACCTGAAAAATATTCCCTCAACGGGGTGAGCCTAAGCCCAGTAGGGTATCTCTTGTAGAGAATACCTCCTAATCCAAATGCATATGATACGAATGCAGCAAGTAACATAAGAGAATGTTACTAAACATGTCATGTATTGCCCCGATTTGCTAACCCGAGGAATAATGCACGGGCCGTTAGACTTGGGCGCCCTGACTAAGGGTTACCATACTCTAACATCAATCCTCATCATAATAATATAATGGAAAAAATGGTAATATAAGAGAAAGATCATTTCTGGATCAAAATTAGTACACCACTCCCAAGAACCATGGCAAAAATGTATATCCATGGCATGTAGGCCGAAATGACAGGCACGCAGGCCCCCAAAAGAATACTAACTATTATTATGTTAAAAATATCAAACACACAGTGGAAGACAAAATACTTCTAGTGGCCCAACCCCCACTAATTACCCTAGACTGTAGCAAGTGGACCACAACCCAAAAGTTTGCTNTGCCCTGACTAAGGGTTACCATACTCTAACATCAATCCTCATCATAATAATATAATGGAAAAATGGTAATATAAGAGAAAGATCATTTCTGGATCAAAATCAGTACACCACTCCCAAGAACCATGGCAAAAATGTATATCCATGGCATGTAGGCCAAAATGACAGGCACGCAGGCCCCCAAAAGAATACTAACTATTATTATGTTAAAAATATCAAACACACANAACTATGGTTTTTGCCTTAGTTTCTCCTGTTCCTCATACTTGAACATACATATTCACAACACTTAGCACATAAAAAATCAAATGAAATGCACATGGATGTAATAGCCTAACCCAATCTACCCTTAAGTTCTAAGATAATCGAGAACTTAGGCTCTGATACCAAGCTGTGACGCCCCAAAACTCGGGGGTCCTTAATGCCCGTTAAGCCTCATTAATTATCCTAAGGCCATGGTCCTGGTGGACTAATCCTAACAAAATTCTGACAAAGTCTCCTTTTTACGTGGAGCTTCACCCAAAACATGACCTAAGTCAACACCAATTCCTATTGACCTTCCAAGGTCTAATATACACACCTAATTCAATTCATGCATTAGACAACAATAACATGTTCAAATGTAAACCATTCATTTAATAAACAAAAGAAGAGTTTACATTAAGTCCCCATATACAAGCCTTCACAAAAGACTATACGATTTTGTTTCACCCAAAATACTACAAGGCTATCAATTTTTTTACAATTGGGACCTAACATCTATACATCCAAGATAAGAGCCCGAGCTCTAGCTCCATCATCAAAGTGAACCCATGAAAGGGACATCTGTAGAAGTGTGCATAGTACCTGAAAAATATTCCCTCAACGGGGTGAGCCTAAGCCCAGTAGGGTATCTCTTGTAGAGAATACCTCCTAATCCAAATGCATATGATACGAATGCAGCAAGTAACATAAGAGAATGTTACTAAACATGTCATGTATTGCCCCGATTTGCTAACCCGAGGAATAATGCACGGGCCGTTAGACTTGGGCGCCCTGACTAAGGGTTACCATACTCTAACATCAATCCTCATCATAATAATATAATGGAAAAAATGGTAATATAAGAGAAAGATCATTTCTGGATCAAAATTAGTACACCACTCCCAAGAACCATGGCAAAAATGTATATCCATGGCATGTAGGCCGAAATGACAGGCACGCAGGCCCCCAAAAGAATACTAACTATTATTATGTTAAAAATATCAAACACACAGTGGAAGACAAAATACTTCTAGTGGCCCAACCCCCACTAATTACCCTAGACTGTAGCAAGTGGACCACAACCCAAAAGTTTGCTCGTGTACTTGCAAAAATAGTCAAAAGTGTGTGTGGGGGTGAGCTGATGTCCATTACAACTCACGTGATATAAATGTAGNGGTAGGGTAAAGAGGAAAAAAGAATGGCAGTAGAGGCCCCACTGATTATTGGGACTGAGAGACCCTGTAGCTTTGGGATCTTTGCCTCTAAGGACAATCCCACTTAATATGGCCTGGCTGATGACATATGTAACATGCCTTCAGGCCCCCTTGTTGCGTGCCCTTGAAACTCCTTCCCCTTGGGAATATTGACTTTTTCCCTGCCCTTGGTAACCCCGACATTGCCCCTAGGGCCCCTGTGGTGTAATGGTCTTCTGTTTCTTTCCCGCACTTGTGTTAGAGGACTGACCCTCATTCTTCTTGTCCTTAGCTCCGGCCCCCCGGATGCTCTTAGCATCATCTATCTCCCTCTTAATGGCCATGTTTGTCTCGACTAAAAAATCTAGTTCCTACAACCTATGGCCCACTATCTTGCCCCGTATGGCCTGTTTTAGACTATCCTCAAACCTCCTCACCTTTGCCACGTCGGTGGCCACATAATCAAATCAAAATAAACTAACTTGGTGAATTTAGTCACATACTACATGACTGTCATTGTCCCTTGTTTTAGGTCCAAGAATTCTCTGGCCTTTACTAATATGAGGGTGGAAGGAAAGTACTAGTTTATAAATAACTCTTGGAACTCAGCCCAAGTCATAGCCTCCAAGTCCCTTGATGACTTTGCCCATACCCACTGTCGATATGCTTCCCCTTCGAGTTGAAAGGTGACAAGTGTAATCTTTGTGGTGTCTGAGGTGATCTACATCACCTCAAGAATCTTGTCTAGCTATTGGAACCAATGGTCGGCTACCATCGAGTCCGTTTACCCTATAAAAGTAAGTGGTTTGTGTGCCTTGAACTTCTGGAGTTTGCTCGAGCTTTCTTGACCTATGTTGGCGCTAGCTTTTACAAAAGTAGCCACCATGGTAGTAATGAAATTCATGAATTCCCCTTGATTGTAGACGGGTGGTGGTGGTGGTTGGTTGTTCTGACCGCCTCCTCAACCGTTCCATCATGGTCGTCCCCATGTTTTCATCTATAACACAAGAGATAGCAATAGACACTAACTTAATGTCATCGACTATTAACAATGTCAAAGTATCCCAGATTATGTCACAATAATACCATGATGTCGTAAAAAGAACATGCGAGTTGGTTTCAAGTTAAAGCCATGAGACACCCTCACTCTTTTGTACATAATTATTAGGATACAAAGAATTTGGGTATGAAATTTATTTAATTTATAGTAGACATCATGAGCTTTGAAATGATAGCTTATTTTCTTAATTTTGACTTCCGTACCAAAAGTTATGGCCATTTGAAGTTGGAAAAAAAATGTAATGTTAAGCTAACCTAACGGTAGGTTTATGTACAACCTACCAGTATTACAAAACAAAAGGCTGACCTACTATTGAGTTTATATCTGATGTACCGATAGTTTCCAAAACATAGGGCTGTCCTGCCAGTAGTTTATGTCCGACCTACCGGTAGGTTCCAAAACCAAAGGTTGTCCTACCGGTAGGTTTAGGTCTAGCCTATCGGTAGGTTCCCAATAGAAAGCCTTCCTACTAGTTTGTTCTTGTTGACATGTTGATAGGTCAAGTCCGAAAGCTAACCTATGGGTAAGTTATGCCTTGATTCTTACCGGTTCATCTATGTTTTCTTGCCTTCTTCCTTTCCACCCTTACAACTATGGTTTTTGCCTTAGTTTCTCCTGTTCCTCATACTTGAACATACATATTCACAACACTTAGCACATAAAAAATCAAATGAAATGCACATGGATGTAATAGCCTAACCCAATCTACCCTTAAGTTCTAAGATAATCGAGAACTTAGGCTCTGATACCAAGCTGTGACGCCCCAAAACTCGGGGGTCCTTAATGCCCGTTAAGCCTCATTAATTATCCTAAGGCCATGGTCCTGGTGGACTAATCCTAACAAAATTCTGACAAAGTCTCCTTTTTACGTGGAGCTTCACCCAAAACATGACCTAAGTCAACACCAATTCCTATTGACCTTCCAAGGTCTAATATACACACCTAATTCAATTCATGCATTAGACAACAATAACATGTTCAAATGTAAACCATTCATTTAATAAACAAAAGAAGAGTTTACATTAAGTCCCCATATACAAGCCTTCACAAAAGACTATACGATTTTGTTTCACCCAAAATACTACAAGGCTATCAATTTTTTTACAATTGGGACCTAACATCTATACATCCAAGATAAGAGCCCGAGCTTTAGCTCCATCATCAAAGTGAACCCATGAAAGGGACATATGTAGAAGTGTGCATAGTACCTGAAAAATATTCCCTCAACGGGGTGAGCCTAAGCCCAGTAGGGTATCTCTTGTAGAGAATACCTCCTAATCCAAATGCATATGATACGAATGCAGCAAGTAACATAAGAGAATGTTACTAAACATGTCATGTATTGCCCCGATTTGCTAACCCGAGGAATAATGCACGGGCCGTTAGACTTGGGTGCCCTGACTAAGGGTTACCATACTCTAACATCAATCCTCATCATAATAATATAATGGAAAAATGGTAATATAAGAGAAAGATCATTTCTGGATCAAAATCAGTACACCACTCCCAAGAACCATGGCAAAAATGTATATCCATGGCATGTAGGCCAAAATGACAGGCACGCAGGCCCCCAAAAGAATACTAACTATTATTATGTTAAAAATATCAAACACACAGTGGAAGACAAAATACTTCTAGTGGCCCAACCCCCACTAATTACCCTAGACTGTAGCAAGTGGACCACAACCCAAAAGTTTGCTCGTGTACTTGCAAAAATAGTCAAAAGTGTGTGTGGGGGTGAGCTGATGTCCATTACAACTCACGTGATATAAATGTAGTTAAAGCCTTAAATCATGCTAACACAAAATATTTCTAAAAAATTTATCACATGGCATGTTTTATTGAAAGAAAACATTTCTAAACCACTTTTCTCAATAATCACATGCTTTGCTTAAAAACATTTCTTTCACATTTCAAAAAACTATTCCCATACTAGTGGGTATCAAAAAACCCATCCTAGAAACTACTTCCATAAACATCCCTTAAAAGGGTCAAGTTTAATTCCTGCATTGCCTCTCAAAAATTGGGTACCACTAGTGTATGTACGTTTTACAAATAACAGAGCACACACACAACATGACACATGTATAGCAATGGGTTGCTTTCCTCTACAACCATGAGTTAAGGCAGGCCTCGACAATCACCATAGCACTTGGATGGTATGTGATTTCAAGGGTCAAACATGAAGTCCATAAAGGAAATCGTCTAAAGTCCCAAGGAAGGGAAATCGTGCATATAAATTAGAAAATCCATGAAGGAGATTGTCCGAAGTCCTAGGGTGGGAAATCGTGCATACACTGAAACTCTCAACATAGAATTCCCACTTCCATATACCTCTCACACATGAGGCAACGCTATAACATGACTATACAGTCTCAACACCAAAATACACATTGACAGGTAAAAAATCATGTCCATGTTCCACCACACACTCAACATATCAATATAGAATTGAAAATGTGAATTTGATATAACATAAATACATGAATCACATAATTAAGCAAGACATAAAGATGTATTGGATTCCCACCTAAAAAGCTTTTCAAATGAGCCTAGTAAGAAATCCAAGTTTATGGCCGTCAGGCGGGAGGAGCCGGAGCTAAGGCCTCGTCCTTGCCTAAAACATACAATATACCACACATCACAATATATTTAATATTGGATAAACATTTACAATGTACATGCCCCAAAACCCAAGCCCGTGCACTTACAATGCATGAAATNTGAGTTGAAAGGTGACAAGTGTAATCTTTGTGGTGTCTGAGGTGATCTCCATCACCTCAAGAATCTTGTCTAGCTATTGGAACCAATGGTCGGCTACCATCGAGTCCGTTTACCCTATAAAAGTAAGTGGTTTGTGTGCCTTGAACTTTTGGAGTTTGCTCGAGCTTTCTTGACCTATGTTGGCGCTAGCTTTTACAAAAGTAGCCACCATGGTAGTAATGAAATTCATGAATTCCCCTTGATTGTAGACGGGTGGTGGTGGTGGTTGGTTGTTCTGACCGCCTCCTCAACCGTTCCATCATGGTCGNGTCAAAAGTTGGCTCATAAACTTGGTTTCCCAGGTCGTTAGTCAATTTTGATCAAGTTATACTAATATTTTTGACATGAGACCAATTGGAAATGAAACTAGACATCCGTAGATTTAATTCAAAAAAAAAAAAGTACACCAAAATCTGAGTCCAGGTGATGGAGTTATTGCCATTTGAAGTTTGCCCAGAATGTTAGAAATAGTGTGCTCAACAGACGCGTTTTTCTGGGGTTTTCTTCCTATTCCTTCAACCATTGTCATAAATACTATCATTGATATAATCCTCAACAACATTAAACTTGAAAGAATTTTTACTAAGGGAAACTCTAAGAGAGGTTTGTGAAATCAAAGCTATCCATGAAAGGTGGTAACGAGGAATGTTTGTTATATGACAATTCTTGTTTCTACAATGACCATTCCTACTACCCAGGGAATTTCAAATGCCAATGTGACAGATGCTAATTTTTGCATAGAGTAAATACCTATGAAAGAGGAGCATGCAGGATGTAAGTCGAAATAGAGGGTTGAGTGTCCCAACAACCATGATGCTAATTCACTTTAAATCAGCAATCTCACATACACATTTGTTCGACTAAAGTATGTGGGTAGCTTCACTGAGAACCCTCACAAGACAACACTCGTCCACTAGGGTAAACCTAGCGGTTCAACGGCTTGTTGCATATGCTAAATGCAACTGGATGACCTACAAAAAAGGCATTAGAAAAAGATTTACATTCAATTATTGTTGTATAACTAGAGACTAGCAATATTTAGGTTGGGGGGGGGTGTGATTAGTACTTAAATTTAGCATATTACTATGCCTTTTTAGGACTAATTGTACTTTGATGGAGTTTAAGTGATGACATTTTAGGTCCTAAAGTGAACAAGAGTTCAAGAACAACAAAAATCACACTTGGATGTAACACCAGCATATTGGGGACAAAATTGGAGAAGCTTGGAACAAAGCAAGAATATTTGAATGCCAACTCACGTTCGAATGTCCACTTGAACTATGAAAAGACTAGATTGTTGAGACATGACGTGTTGCAGCCAAGAAGGAAGACCTTGAAGTACTTGAGTACCACTTTCGAACATCCACTTGAATTGATTGAACACTAGGGTGATGAGTGAAAAGTGCCAAGTTCTGCATAGAGTGTGGAAATAGGTTTCCATAGAAGACCACAGGCCACTTGAGTGAGAAGGTCAAACCCCATCTGGCGTTCAAACATCTACAAAGCAAAGACAGAAGAAATGTTCGAATGCTATACAACGTTCGAACGCCCATAAAGAAAAAACAGATACAACGTTCGAACGCCAACNAGGTCAAACCCTATCTGGCATTCAAACATCTACAAAGCAAAGACAGAAGAAATGTTCGAATGCTATACAACGTTCGAACGCCCATAAAGAAAAAACAGATACAACGTTCGAACGCCAACTCACATTCGAACGTTCTCCACAGACAGAATGTAGAGTGGTTGGCTTTCACTTGGACTTGGGCGGCATATACTATTCTTTCACCACCCCCTCCTCCTCCTTGCCTATAAATAATCCCATTGTGGGTGCTTCATGGAGACTTGGATAGATAGGGAGCTTGATGGAGGCTTAGACTCCCACTCATGTAGCTAGCTTTAGAGATATATTTGCTTGTATCAAGGAAGATAGTTCATCTTTTGGTTGAGGAAATAGCCCTCCATTTCTTGGTTGAGGAAGCCACCCTCCAAATGTGACTAGATTTCTTCTACTTTTATTGTTCATGTCTTTCACTTCCGTAGCTCAAACTTCCTTCTTTCTTAGAGGAGTGAAACTTTTCCACTTTTCTAGAGCTTTGCCAAAGCCGTGAAGGGTGGAACATGACTCACTCATTCTTCGTTGAAGATTGGCTCCTTGTTTATTGTGTTTTGATTTTGTAACTCCTCTACTTGGAGGGATAAGTATCATTCACTTTTCTAGCTTTACCCAAGCCATGAAGGGTGAGTAGTTCCTCATTCACTCTTTAGTAAGAGGTGATGAACATGTATTGATTATTCGAAAGTTATATTTTTGCATTTCCTTTATGCTTTAATGCTTTATATTTCACTTATTGAATGATTGAATGCATCTAGCAAAGCTAAAGTACTTTGTATAACTATGATTTCTTTCTATGACACGGATGACTCTTGCATGAAAAGACCCATTGGTTCAAGGGAAGTACCCCGACTAGGTCTTCATGACAACATTTCAATCTTCATCATTATTGTGCTTTATTTAAAGAATGAAACATTAATGTCATGGTTGGATACCTTGTAGAAACATTTGCTTATTTGTAGACGGGTTGAGTCTCGGCATAGACAATTCTTGTAAACATCTAGAAAGGCATCAGAACCATTTGTTTAATTCACACAGTCCATCT
The DNA here is from genome assembly GCA_963454935.2 of Ilex paraguariensis. NCBI lineage: Eukaryota > Viridiplantae > Streptophyta > Magnoliopsida > Aquifoliales > Aquifoliaceae > Ilex > Ilex paraguariensis. The sequence goes on from CAUOFW020002837.1 coordinate 301,485, forward strand.
TTATCTTCCAATTAACTTGCTATTGACATGGGAGTTAATTGAGTTATAAATCACAAGTATAATAAACCAGATGATTAACTACATGCTCTGATCCTTGGGCTAAAGGGTGGCTGTTACATTTTGATAATTTATCTTATATTTTGTCCAGAAAAACCCATTGGAAAGAATCTTATATTCTGTCCAAAAAATCTCATAATTTCAAACTCTCAAGGTTTCTAGTTACTTGGTCTCTATCGCTGCTTACTTCAAAAATACTAATCATAATTCTCTGTGGATTCGACTCTAGACTTAACCGGATTATTACTACAACTTGACCGCCTGCACTTGGGTGTACACATTTCGGATCAAGTCACTACTAACAAATTATGTAAAGACATTATGCCCAACAATCACCCTAGCAGCACCCTTTGACCAAATCTCTCAAACCTTATCAAAATTAAGGTTTTTAAGAGATTTTTCCAAATCAAAGGGCTTGAAATGCTAGTATGTCAATCTAATATGCATAATATATATATATATATAGATATATAATTTAAAACTTATTTCATCAAGTATAAACATGATTTCTACACAAACCCAAAACTAGGGTTTCTACCCAATGCTTCAAAACCCAAAAATATGCACATATATAACTTTTTTATGACTTAGATAAGGTAGAACAATCTTTTTCCAAGCTTGGAAATCAACTTCAAGCCTTCTCTCTCAATTTTTCAAGCTTTCTCCCCCTAGGACTCACTCTCTCTCTTTCTAAAATGCTTCCAATAGGTATGGTAAAAGAATGAGAGAATTCCCCTCATTTTTTTGTCTTTATATATTTTTACATTTAAATACACTTCATTCCTTATTTTTTTGTTTAACACTTTGGTTTAATTTAGGTTTTCAATATACTTTAGGCCTTACATTTGACCCATAACTTTATTATGGCCAAATTAATTCACCAAAATTTTTCAAATCATTTATTATATGAAATAAATAATAAATTCATTTTTGGGCCAGATATTACATGCCAAGCCACGAATGATGTTTCATGAATGCATGTTTTACTCCGAACCCACTCCTAGGTTCCCACACATACCCTAGATGTAATGTCATGTCATGAACCAGGCAATTCCAAGCCCCCGCCATTGATCTATACACACCCAATGACCATTTCAATTATTATATTGTCTTTAGAAGTAGGTAATTTTTGGCTTTTCAACAAAGGGCTACCAAATCGTTAACGGATCTCGAGGACATCCCACCTACGACTCCATTTTTGCTGAGACATTTTTATGGACTCGTTACACCACCAGAAAATGTGTAACTGAATAAACTAGGTCTTACACCCGAGGGTGAATCTAGCCCCTCTTGCTATGCCCCAACATATTTTCATGCAATTTCCCATGAGACTCGATTGGACCTTGGTCCAATCTTTCAAAGCCTCACTCATCACCACCTATGTGGTAAGTGACTTATCCAGGCACAACATTCACAACCATGTCAAATGTCTCATGGATTTGATGTTTAATCTGTGCACATGCAATGTATGTACAATTGCATTTCAATTGATAACACAATATCAATTATAGCAATAAAGCATATAAGAACATTCTAGCATATCATCCAACACATGTTATATACATTGATTGACTCAAATATCATGCTTGAATACATTTAAGCATTTTATCAAACACTTAGGGTACATAATTGTAAACACCTAGCATACCCATTATAAACTATATATAAAACATGTTCAACAACCCAACTCAAGTAGAAATTAGGCAACATGCTCATAATNTATGCCCAACAATCACCCTAGCAGCACCCTTTGACCAAATCTCTCAAACCTTATCAAAATTAAGGTTTTTAAGAGATTTTTCCAAATCAAAGGGCTTGAAATGCTAGTATGTCAATCTAATATGCATAATATATATATATATATAGATATATAATTTAAAACTTATTTCATCAAGTATAAACATGATTTCTACACAAACCCAAAACTAGGGTTTCTACCCAATGCTTCAAAACCCAAAAATATGCACATATATAACTTTTTTATGACTTAGATAAGGTAGAACAATCTTTTTCCAAGCTTGGAAATCAACTTCAAGCCTTCTCTCTCAATTTTTCAAGCTTTCTCCCCCTAGGACTCACTCTCTCTCTTTCTAAAATGCTTCCAATAGGTATGGTAAAAGAATGAGAGAATTCCCCTCATTTTTTTGTCTTTATATATTTTTACATTTAAATACACTTCATTCCTTCTTTTTTTGTTTAACACTTTGGTTTAATTTAGGTTTTCAATATACTTTAGGCCTTACATTTGACCCATAACTTTATTATGGCCAAATTAATTCACCAAAATTTTTCAAATCATTTATTATATGAAATAAATAATAAATTCATTTTTGGGCCAGATATTACATGCCAAGCCACGAATGATGTTTCATGAATGCATGTTTTACTCCGAACCCACTCCTAGGTTCCCACACATACCCTAGATGTAATGTCATGTCATGAACCAGGCAATTCCAAGCCCCCGCCATTGATCTATACACACCCAATGACCATTTCAATTATTATATTGTCTTTAGAAGTAGGTAATTTTTGGCTTTTCAACAAAGGGCTACCAAATCGTTAACGGATCTCGAGGACATCCCACCTACGACTCCATTTTTGTTGAGACACTTTTATGGACTCGTTACACCACCAGAAAATGTGTAACTGAATAAACTAGGTCTTACACCCGAGGGTGAATCTAGCCCCTCTTGCTATGCCCCAACATATTTTCATGCAATTTCCCATGAGACTCGATTGGACCTTGGTCCAATCTTTCAAAGCCTCACTCATCACCACCTATGTGGTAAGTGACTTATCCAGGCACAACATTCACAACCATGTCAAATGTCTCATGGATTTGATGTTTAATCTGTGCACATGCAATGTATGTACAATTGCATTTCAATTGATAACACAATATCAATTATAGCAATAAAGCATATAAGAACATTCTAGCATATCATCCAACACATGTTATATACATTGATTGACTCAAATATCATGCTTGAGTACATTTAAGCATTTTATCAAACACATAGGGTAAATAATTGTAAACACCTAGCATACCCATTATAAACTACATATAAAACATGTTCAACAACCCAACTCAAGTAGAAATTAGGCAACATGCTCATAATTCCAATTTACTCACTATCTACACTAGTTATAGGTTAATCAAGTGATTAACATACATTTACTCAAACCCATCTCATATGTAAATCCTAGATTAAAAGGGAATCTAAATATAAGGGAACCCAAACCTCTTGAAGCGTGAGTAAAAAAGAGAAATGGTGGAGAAGAAATCACTTGAAAAGGCCAACCAAGTCTGCCACAAGTCCTAGCCAAAACCCTTGACTCGAAGATGGTGGAAAAATTAGTCGATGTTGATCTTGATGTGTAGCCCTAGTCGCGTAGAGAAACTATAGTTCTTGGTTGATGAAGATCCAATGGTTTGATCAAAACTTATAATCCAAAACAGGAAGGAGAAGTTGAAGAAACTTGGAAGCTCATTTCTCTCCTCGCTCTCTCTCTCTCTCTCTCTCTTTCTCTTTCTCTTTCTCTGTCCAACGTTTTTGGCAAGGAGAATGGAAGACTACTTAGTCTTCCATTTGGGTTTCGTTTGGTTTTCAATGCTTGGTGTATACTGCACCACATGTGCTCTTTTCATTAGTTGGAAATCTCCCATAGCCAATCACACTTTGACATGTGTCAAGTGTGGATAAGGTTAGTTGGATTAGTTATTTTAATTATATCATGGGCCCCATGAATTAAATCCAAGTTGTTGAAATTTTAATTGTGTGTCACCTGATTGCATATTTCGTTTTATAACACATGAAAATCTCAACTGTCCTAGAATTTAATGAAATTAGTACACCTAACTCGTTTTCGCGAGACGAGTCCAACAGTGAGGTCCATTTCATCATTTGAATTGTATAAAATTTCAGATTTTTACTCTTAAATGATTTAATTATCGTATTACCCATTTAATTTATTTATTAAATTTTTTAGGTTTTATACTTAAAGCCCAACCTCCACGGTTGCACCTTTTAAGCCAACCTCCGTGGTTGCACCTTTTAAGCCAACCTCCGTAGTTGCACCTCATAAGCCAACCTCTGTAGTTGCACCACCTTAAAGCTAGCCTCCGTGGTTGAAAGCCCTTAAGCCAAGTCAACCTTCGTGGTTGCACATAATTAGACCAACCTCCATGGTTGAACTATCTCGGCTAACCCTCGCGGCTGCACCTTAAGGCTACTCAGCCTTTCTTTTTTGGATCCATGGCCAGGCCACCTCACCATTCTTAGGGAGTAACTCACCTCTGGGTCACGTCTCCTGATAATCACTAGAACAAACTAGTTGATCAGATAACTGTCTCTTAACAAACCCATAGGCAAGGCAACACAAGAATGTATATACATAAAAACATAGAAGAATGGTTACTTCATTACTAGATAATAAGGGATCAACAACATCCGAAGATAGTTCAATACAAACTAAACTTTTCAAAAAAAGAAAGAAATAAAGCTAAGTATCAGCTCCATCAGAAGTGTCGACATCAAGGTACAAGCCCTTGATATCTAGAAATGGGAGGTTAGCCTCGGGCCAAGGAACTTCCTCCCAAACTGAAGAAGTACCATCAGTCCCTATCGCTTTAAGCTCTCCTCCCCGACGATCTTCAAAGATTATGTTCTTTTGCCAAGCAAACTTGCCCTTTATCGTATCTAGAAGCCTGAAGTAGTGGTCACAAGCGACATTCTTAGCCTGCTCCTCTATCTTAGAAACCTCCCTCCAAGACGTAGTGAACTCCCCTTCAAGCGTACTAATGAACCCATAATATTGCATATTTAACAAAATCATTACATGCATTTTAACTCAACTTTGAATTTAATTACTTAGAGTTAATTGAAGTTGTGAATAATGTGAAAATTTTGATGTTGCATGTAATCATAGCGTAAATGATGGCTTTCGGAACCCTGCAACTAAGTGTGGATGAGTGGTGAAGAGATGAACACATTACATGAGGATTGGGAGGCTTGGAAGGTGAAGAAACCAAGAAAAATACGATTTGTATGAAAACCTTCCAGAAGGTTTGACCATAAATCTTCCAGAAGGTTTAACCCACTATTTTTCCCATTTTTGACNGACATCAAGGTACAAGCCCTTGATATCTAGAAATGGGAGGTTAGCCTCGGGCCAAGGAACTTCCTCCCAAACTGAAGAAGTACCATCAGTCCCTATCGCTTTAAGCTCTCCTCCCCGACGATCTTCAAAGATTATGTTCTTTTGCCAAGCAAACTTGCCCTTTATCGTATCTAGAAGCCTGAAGTAGTGGTCACAAGCGACATTCTTAGCCTGCTCCTCTATCTTAGAAACCTCCCTCCAAGACGTAGTGAACTCCCCTTCAAGCGTACTAATGAACCCATAATATTGCATATTTAACAAAATCATTACATGCATTTTAACTCAACTTTGAATTTAATTACTTAGAGTTAATTGAAGTTGTGAATAATGTGAAAATTTTGATGTTGCATGTAATCATAGCGTAAATGATGGCTTTCGGAACCCTGCAACTAAGTGTGGATGAGTGGTGAAGAGATGAACACATTACATGAGGATTGAGAGGCTTGGAAGGTGAAGAAACCAAGAAAAATACGATTTGGATGAAAACCTTCCAAAAGGTTTGACCATAAATCTTCCAGAAGGTTTAACCCACTATTTTTCCCATTTTTGACATAGTACCTCAATTTTTTCCATTTTTTGACCATGATCCACTTCGAATATGAAAAAGTGAAAAATATGAAAGTTGTAGATCTGGGATGTCCTTTGTATTCTGTCAAAATTTCAGCTCAATCGGACGGTTGGATCAAAAGTTATGATAATTTTACGAAAATTGGACTTGAGCTGGCACCTTTCGAAAGACCTTCCGAAAGATTTAGCCTACTGGAATGAACCTTTCAGAAGGTTTGCATCCACCTTCTAGAAGGTTTTGCTTTGAATGCCCAGAAAGCCTGCAACTCATGCTCCACTTGTTTGGGGGTCCCACCTATGATTCTCCCACTTGTCCCTTGACATATTCTACATATATATATGCCTCCTACACCCCCAAAGTCAGCATTGGAAGATGAATAATGAGAGAAGGATGAAGGCATGGTGGGTGCAGGCTAGGCTTATCCTAGCCTGTCCAAAGCCAATCAACTCACCTCCCATTAATGGGAGGCCTGCACACAGGCCATGGGGAGCCTCATAGACGAAATTTGAAGTCTCTCACACACCATATATTCAACATTCACACAAGCTCTAGGAGGGCGAGGCTAACTAAGCTTAGGAGTAGTTTTAGAGAGATAAGTTTCTAATGAAGAAGATGAAGTTCTAGAGAGAGAAATTTATGTGTTTGTGTTTTCTTCTCCATTTCAGTTGTAGTAAGTTGCATTTGACTTGTAATCTTCATTTCTTGCATTGTAATCTCCTTTATTTAAAATGTATTCAAGTTTAATCTCATATTCTTCCATTTTCTTATTTTCAACTGGGTTTCATCTTTAAGCTTTGTTTTTGGTTATGAAATGAATTGTCCTTTGTAGTTTAATTCTTTTCTTTCATTAATACTAGTTCCATATTTCATTTCTTAATCATGTCTTTCCTTTTATTATGAGCAGCTAGATTTTTAGTTGGCTAATCCAAGGGAGATTTCCANGGCTTGGAAGGTGAAGAAACCAAGAAAAATACGATTTGGATGAAAACCTTCCAAAAGGTTTGACCATAAATCTTCCAGAAGGTTTAACCCACTATTTTTCCCATTTTTGACATAGTACCTCAATTTTTTCCATTTTTTGACCATGATCCACTTTGAATATGAAAAAGTGAAAAATATGAAAGTTGTAGATCTAGGATGTCCTTTGTATTCTGTCAAAATTTCAGCTCAATCGGACGGTTGGATCAAAAGTTAAGATAATTTTATGAAAATTGGACTTGTGGCACCTTTCGAAAGACCTTCTGAAAGATTTAGCCTACTGGAATGAACCTTTCAGAAGGTTTGCATCCACCTTTTAGAAGGTTTTGCTTTGAATGCCTAGAAAGCCTGCAACTCATGCTCCACTTGTTTGGGGGTCCCATCTATGATTCTCCCACTTGTCCCTTGACATATTCTACATATATATATGCCTCCTACACCCCCAAAGTCAGCATTGGAAGATGAATAATGAGAGAAGGATGGAGGCATGGTGGGTGCAGGCTAGGCTTATCCTAGCCTGTCCAAAGCCAATCAACTCACCTCCCATTGATGGGAGGCCTGCACACAGGCCATGGGGAGCCTCATAGACGAAATTTGAAGTCTCTCACACACCATATATTCAATAGTCACACAAGCTCTAGGAGGGCGAGGCTAACTAAGCTTAGGAGTAGTTTTAGAGAGATAAGTTTCTAATGAAGAAGATGAAGTTCTAGAGAGAGAAATTTATGTGTTTGTGTTTTCTTCTCCATTTCAGTTGTAGTAAGTTGCATTTGACTTGTAATCTTCATTTCTTGCATTGTAATCTCCTTTATTTAAAATGTATTCAAGTTTAATCTCATATTCTTCCATTTTCTTATTTTCAACTGGGTTTCATCTTTAAGCTTTGTTTTTGGTTATGAAATGAATTGTCCTTTGTAGTTTAATTCTTTTCTTTCATTAATACTAGTTCCATATTTCATTTCTTAATCATGTCTTTCCTTTTATTATGAGCAGCTAGATTTTTAGTTGGCTAATCCAAGGGAGATTTCCACTTGGGTATGCTAAATTAACTCATTTTCATTCCTACTCATAGTGTACATTGATTTGGTTTGACTAGGTTGAGTGTGGACATCGTTGTGAGTTCTTGATACACCGTAGACTTGTCACGGTGTATGCTTGAATCCTCACTTCCATTTTAGTCCCGCGCTTGCTGTGAATCAATCAAACATCTAGATACCATTGGGGGAAGGTCTTGAGTTGATTTGACATTCCCATTAGAATGACCTCTTTGGATTAGTCGACAATTGTTTCTATTTTAGTTTCATAAAAAACAAACCTCACTAAAACTCAAAATCAAAGATTTTTACACATTTCACTTTTCACAAAATCACCTTCACCACACTTGACCTTTCCTTCCCTGAGGAGACGACCTTAGAATACCCATTCTNGTTCTAGAGAGAGAAATTTATGTGTTTGTGTTTTCTTCTCCATTTCAGTTGTAGTAAGTTGCATTTCACTTGTAATCTTCATTTCTTGCATTGTAATCTCCTTTATTTAAAATGTATTCAAGTTTAATCTCATATTCTTCCATTTTCTTATTTTCAACTGGGTTTCATCTTTAAGCTTTGTTTTTGGTTATGAAATGAATTGTCCTTTGTAGTTTAATTCTTTTCTTTCATTAATACTAGTTCCATGTTTCATTTCTTAATCATGTCTTTCCTTTTATTATGAGCAGCTAGATTTTTAGTTGGCTAATCCAAGGGAGATTTCCACTTGGGTATGCTAAATTAACTCATTTTCATTCCTACTCATAGTGTACATTGATTTGGTTTGACTAGGTTGAGTGTGGACATCGTTGTGAGTTCTTGATACACCGTAGACTTGTCACGGTGTATGCTTGAATCCTCACTTCCATTTTAGTCCCGCGCTTGCTATGAATCAATCAAACATCTAGATACCATTGGGGGAATGTCTTGAGTTGATTTGACATTCCCATTAGAATGACCTCTTTGGATTAGTCGACAATTGTTTCTATTTTAGTTTCATAAAAAACAAAACTCACTAAAACTCAAAATCAAAGATTTTTACACATTTCACTTTTCACAAAATCACCTTCACCACACTTGACCTTTCCTTCCCTGAGGAGACGACCTTAGAATACCCATTCCAAGTAAAACACGACATTGCAAGATTCCCTCTAAGCTTGGGGAGCAATTTTGCACGCACACACATTTTATTTATTCACACACATGTTTTCTCCATTTCTAGCATTGAACCCGAGGGAGAGTGACACTTCCTTTCACACAAAATCCACATACACATTTGAGGGTGATATGCGGAGATTAGGGTCGACAGAATAAACCAAGCATTTTTGGCGCCGTTGCCGATGAAGGCTAAGCGTCGTGTTTGAAGGTGATTTGGGACGACATAGGTAAGTCTCGTGATTTTCATCATGGGACAAGGTATGTGGTCTCATTTGTAAATAGTTTGTTGTAGTTTGTGTTTTGTGTTATGTTTTCTAATTTTAATAAAAAAGTATTAAATGCCCCTTATTTTGAAAATGTGTGCGAGATTTGTAATGAGTATGGACACATAACTAGTGAGTGCCCATTAAAATATACGGTTCAAGACTTTGCATGCGAAGGTTTAAATTCAATTTTGGCCTCATAAAACTTTTACCCCGATCACTATATTACACCGAGTTATCCGGGTCATGGTTGAGAGAACGAACCTTATAATTTTTCATCTGATCTCACACCACCAAATGAATTTTGCCATTGTCCAACATATGAGGACTCATCCGAACAAGAATTAGAAAATAATCCTTGCGAGTTTATGCTATACCAAATGGAATTCAATGCCCAAATAGTCCAAGACCTCAATGCATTGACTAATTCTATAATTACTATGCTTGAAGAACTACATCTTGAGCATAGTCAATGTATTGAGGATGATAATCTCAATGGAATGCATATTGATGTTGAATCTACCATAACTTTAGATTGTGAAACATTTGATGATATTATCTCACATGAGGCTAATAAATCCAAGGTCATTTTGCCATCGAATAGTGGTGTTGAGGTACACAATTTTAAAATTGGGGAGGGCATTGAAGTAGAGTTAAGTGTAGAAATTTATAACGAGAAATTGTATATTCCATTTTTGGAATTACATAAACTTGCCTACACCTTTCTTTGGTTGAGATTTTTGAATTATTATCCTTTGTATTGTTGGATAGATTGGTTAGGAAAGACATTTATACAACAAAAAAAATTTTAAAATAAAAAATCAATGGGCGCAAGCTCATATTCGAATTGAAGCCAGATTGACATAAATCCTTTTTGTTTTGTTTACATGTACATAGTAGTTAGATTTCCTTTTTTGATATATTTTTATTTTCGTGTCTCTATAGTGTAGAAGTTGTTTATCTCTCCCTAATTTGGACTCAATTCATTTTGAGCATCATCGTAACAAATCTTATTTAATATCATGTGCGAGTTTAAGTTTGGGGGTGTAAACAAGCTTCTTTGTGTTTAATTTTCCTTTTAATGTTTATATCAAAAAAAAAAGAAGAAGAAAACAAAAAGAAGAAAAAAAGAAAAAAGAAAAAAAGGGAGGTATCTTATTTCCCATGTTGCTTTTGTTTTTCTCATTGCATGATTCCTTGTGTATTGAGGACAATGCATGGTTCAAGTTGGGGGGTGAGGTGCACCATTTACATGTTCCATCACTTTTTGTACATAATAGTTGGAATTGTGAAAATTTTAAAAAATTTGGACAATTTTTGTAGGAAATTCTAATATTGAACTATATTTCCTTATCCTAATTGTTTTGGGATTTGTGATTGCTTGATCTTCATTTTGAACTTTGAACACATGAGTACACTATAGAATTTTATCATATGCCTGAGTATCACATATGTGTTTTCTTCCAAACTCAACCATAGTGCACCTTGAATGTGCAATTTTGACAATTTACTGATTGGATCCACATTTTAGAGTTTGATATGCATAGTGGAGATGAAATAAGTACCATTTGAGTTTTAGTGTCAATCCTTGTTGGAGGGAACTTACATTTATTCAAGGAACAATTCTTCAAATTTTAAATTTGTTCAATAATCTCATTATGCTTGTTTTGGTTAGAGTGCATTTGGGTAGTTGATTGACTTGTCTTAAAATGTATAATGCTCCTCCATGTTTATCTAGAAATGATCTTAGTCCATCTTTGATTTTCTTTGAGCCTTAGTCTTTTTCTTGCGAAAATTTTATCCCTAGTGCCGTGATTAAGCCTTAATTGTAAATTTGTTTCATGCCACACATTTGACCAAGCCAGTGCAAAATGATAAAAATTTACCATACCTTGTTTTTTCCTAGAGATGAATATAAGTGATCATAAAAGATAAGGAAATGTGGTGCGGAAACTCAACAAAAGGGATGAATGAAAAAGAATGAAAAATCAAAGAAAAGGAGAAAAAAGAGTGGAAGAAGAAAAGAATGACAAAAGAAAGGGAAAATGTTAAGGAAAAGAAAGAAAAGAAACAAAGAGTGTCATGATGGTGACTAGACTGAAAATTCCATGAAAAGGGAGGTGTTTTTGAATAAAAGTCTTTTATTCAGAACAACCCTCTTTTGTTATTCTATATCCTTTGTTTTATTTGCCTCAATATCACCCCAATGGCCCATTATAACCCTAGAAAGTCCTAAATGATCTAGAGAAGTATGGGAGATGCATATTTTTAAAGGAAAAGAGAAGTTGGTTTTGCTATCTAAATGCCCTAGCATTGCTTTAATGAGATTATGCCAAGGTTGTTTCATTTTCATGCATGAACTTCATTTTTGGATTATATGTGAGTATACTTCGCTTTGTGCATAAGATTCTATCTCACATTTACACATAGAGAGCATGCTAGGATAATTATAGTGTGATTCATCGTTGAGAGAAACCCTTAATGAGTTTTGCATCAAAGCTAAATATGGATAGCTAAGTGAATGTGGATTTCGCTGAGTAAATGCTTAAATTACATATTCATTTCACACATACACGAGTTTTGAAAGGAAATGTGTAGGTGGATACTCTAGAATAACATTTAAGGCTATGATCAGATTCATGTGTGATTAGTTCAGGTGCATTGGACAAAGCTATTTTGACATCCTAGTGCTAGTTAGATAAGGACATATGTTTTAAATGTTGGATACGAGGAAAAGAAGTTTGTAGATACCTTCACTGAAAACCCTCATGAGACAAAATTCGTCTACTAGGGATCACATAGGGATTTAAAGGCTTGTTGCATATGCTAAATGCAATAGTGAAATTATTATAGGTTTATTTTTGTTTGCTTAATTTTTACATTTACTTTGCTAGGGACTAGCAAAGCTTAAGTTGGGGGATGTGATGAGCGCATAATATTGCATATTTAATAGCCTCATTACATGCATTTTAACTCAACTTTGCATTTAATTGCTTAGAGTTAGTCGAAGTTGTGAATAATGTGAAAAGTTTGATGATGCAGGTAATCATAGTGTAAATGACGGCTTTCGGAACCCTGCAACTAAGTGTGGATGAGTGGTGAAGATATATACACAATACATGAGGATTGGGAGGCTTGGAAGGTGAAGAAGCCAATAAAAATGCAATTTGGATGAAAACCTTCCCGGAAGGTTTGGCCCATTGTTTTCCCTATTTTTGACACAGTACCTATGTTTTTTCCATTTTTGACCACAATCCACTTCATATCTGAAAATTTTCAAAACATGAAAGTTGTAGATCTAGATGTCCATCGTATTGTTTCAAAATTTCAGCTCAATGGGACAGTTAGATCCCAAGTTATGACAATTTTACAAAACCTGGTCTTGAGCTGGCACCTACTGGAAGGTTTAGCCTATTGGAATGAACCTTCTGGAAGGTTTTGCCCATAATGCCTAGAAAGCCCGCAACTTATGCTCCAATTGCTTGGGGGTCCCACCTATGGTTCTCCCACTTGTCTCCTGATATATTCTACATACATACATGCCTCATACACTCCAAAGTCAGCCTTGGAAGATGGAGGATGGGAAAGGGGGAGAGAGAAGCATGGAGGCATGGTGGGTGCATGCTAGGCTTGTCCTATCCTATCCAAAGTCAATCAACTCACCTCCCATTGATGGAAGACCTGCACACAAGCTATGGGGAGCCTCATGGATGAAATTTGAAGTCTCTCACACACCATATATTCAGCATTCACACAAGCTCTAGGAGGGCGAGGCTACCTAACCTTAGGAGTAGTTTTAGAGAGATAAGTTTCCAATGAAGAAGATGAAGTTCTAGAGAGAAATTTATGCTTTTTCATTTTCTTATCCATTTCAGTTATAGTAAGTTGTATTTCACTTGTAATCTTCATTTCTTGTATTGTAATCTCTTTTATTTCAAATGTATTCAAGTTTAATATCATGTTCTTCCACTTTCTTATTTTCAACTAGGTTTTATCTTTAAGCTTTGTTTTTGGTTATGAAATGAATTCTCCTTTGTAGTTTAAATTTTTTCTTGCATTAATACTAGTTCCATGTTTCATTTCTTAATCATGTCTCTCTATAGTATGCATGTCTTTCCTTTTATTATGATTAGCTAGAATTTTAGTTGGCTAATCTAAGGGAGATTTCCTCTTGGGTATACTAAATTAACTCATTTTCATTCTTGCTCGTAGTGTACGTTGATTTGGTTTGACTAGGTTGAGTGTGGACATGGTTGTGAGTTCTTGATATAGCGTAGACTTTTCATGGTGTATGCTTGCATCCTCGCCTCCATTTTAGTCCCGGGCTTCCTATGAATCAATCAAACATCTAGACACCATTGGAGGAAGGTCTTGAGTGGATTTGACATTCCCATTGGAATGACCTCTTCGAATTAGCCAACACTTATTTCTATTTTAATTTCATCAAAAACACAACTCACCAAAACTCAAAATCAAAGATTTTTACACTTTTCATTTTTCAAAAAATCACCTTCACCACACTTTGACCTTTATTTCCCTGAGGAGATGACCTTGGAATATCCATTCCAAGTAAAACACGATATTGCAAGATTCTTTCTACGCTTCGGGAGAAATTTTGCACACACATTTTGTTCATTCACACACTCATTTTTCCCATTTCTAGCATTGAACGCAAAGGAGAGTGACACTCCTCTACACACAAAAGCCACATACACATTTGAGGGTGATGTGCGGAGATTAGGGTCGACGGAATAAGTTTGGCACGTACTAGCTTAGGCTCCAACCCCAGTAACCTCTTTTTTCAAGGAAGTGATCTTNCAAGCACGTACTAGCTTAGGCTCCAACCCCAGTAACCTCTTTTTTCAAGGAAGTGATCTTTGCTTTGTATTGCTCTTCAACTGCAGTTGCCTAACGTTCGAGTTTCTCATAACGACAAGCTAGCTTAGTCGAAACATAAGAGCTCTGCAAAAGTAATTATGAGTTAACTAAAGCTTCGGAGAATTAAAATTTAAAGATTTTAGAAAAAAACTTACTTGAAGAGATAATTGATAGACAGAATCAACTAAACCAGCCGACATCATCGCTGACACCTTCTATTTATCTCTCAGAAGCATGTTGTTGTCACCCAACACTCTGACTACCTCAACATTTACGACCATTGAGTGGTCAACCTCAAGAAGCTCAAGCGAGATCTACTCATCACTAGTCGAGCTAGGTCCTCTAGACCGCTTAGCAATGGACTTCACCCTCTGGGTAGACTTCTCCCCAACAACTTGGGTAGGTAGCTATTTGCCTTTTCTCCTGGAAACCACTGGCTCATCCACATCCAAATCACCAAACCAACACATTGCAGGGAAGCCTCCTCCCTTACCTAAAATTTAAGAGTGTTACAAGAGAGAAGACAACAAATGCTAAGTCAAGGTATTGAAGAAACAAGGCAATATTATCTTACCAGACACAGGCAAAGCCTCCTCACCTGCTCTTGCCGCAGCCTCGCTGGCAAGCTCACTACTCCCCTCTAGCAGCTAAATTATGCTTTCGATGTCTATATCTTGCCTAAGCCTCTTCCTACGGATTGTCTCTTTGACGTAATTATTTGCTCTATAAAATAGTCTTGAACTGAAGTACTCATAAGTGTCCTTAGCAGAGGTATCAAGTGGGAGGGAACTATAGGTAGTATACTCTAGGACAAAACCAACCAACACTAGAAAGACCTACTAAAGGCCTTGAACATGTGGCCTTGCAAAGGTGCAAACAAGGATCTTACAATAGCACCATTCTTGTGCCTCCTAATCACCTTAATAGCATGAGATGCTGGGCAAGCAAGGAAAAGAAAAGTGTCAGTACAAGTAGCAAATTTTAAACTTTCAAGTAAACAATAAGGTGGTGCAACTGACTAACCTAGCTCACCAATGACACGCGGGCATGGAGGGCCATCATCTATGTCAGGTCCAAACTCCCAATCTCTTCTAACTAGCACAAACTTATCTTTGTAACCTTTGGTTGAGGAGGCCAGACATTGGAGCCAGGGAGTCTTCTTGCTCAACAGGTAATACTTGTTGTCCAAATTTTTAAAGGCCTTCAAGTAGTAATAGAATAAAACATTCCAATAAGTGAGCTTGGCATCATAGATCTTAGCTAGATTCATCATTGCACCAAGTATCTTAAAGGAGTTAGCCCTAAGCTGGGATGCATGAAGACCCACGGTGTGAAGAAACACCCGTACCAAGTTGGGAATCGGGAACCTGATCCCTCCTTTTACAATTGCAACAATAGGCCATTTGTACCAATGGTCCTAGAAGTCTGTCACTTCCCTAGAAGCTGCCCTCATCTCAACGTTCTCGGGTATGTTAAAGTCTTTTTTGAATTCGCTAAGGATTACTCATTGGCTATCAAAATTCTATAAATTCCCTTATTCAAGCTTGTGAAGACTACCCAAGCAAAACAAAATGGTCAAAGATGACTCAAGCGCAGTCAAGGAAGTTCAAAAGGAAGAGGGGCCTATGCTATCGAGCCCAAGTCTCCTATTGCCAACCAGCACCAGCCTAAGGCTCAACACTACTTGTCGGCAATAGCCTCGACTGGCCACTGCCAGTCAACATAGGCCTTGGCTAGCTAATGCTTTTTAGCACAAGCATTGGCTAGTCACTGCCAATTGGCACATGCCTTGGCTAGCCCTTTCTAGCCGGTGTTCTCAATACCCATGCTCGAATCCCTTGTTTCAAGTTACAAACATGCAAGGTCATAGAATTTTATAATTCTAAGAATCAAAATGGACACACAAAGAACAAGTGAAGAACACATGAACATTAAAAAATTCAAGCAAGGGAACAAAGAAATTCAAAAATTCAAGCAAGGGAACATAGAACATTCAAAAATTCATGTGGAAAAGTGAAGTTTATTCAAAGATTCATGCTTGAAGCTTGTAAAATTTTCAAATTTACCTCAAGAAGGTAACTCCCAAGTGGCGGCAACGTACGTGGCTCTTCAAGCTCCAAGTTTCCTCCCTTTTCTTCTTACTAGCGAAACTCCAAAGCAATATGAGCAATGAAGAAAAAAGAAAGGGAATTTAAAGCTCTGAGCTACTTAGGCAATTGAAGCCCTAGCCTTCTAGGCAAAAAAGGCTAACGTAATTTAAAGCATACCTCAATTATTAGGAAATCGATTTATTAAGGTATGGGGGCAATTATGAGGCATAAAGTGCTCAAGGCACTTTATGCCACTATACAAAATGAAAAAGTAGATCATGACATTCGGCAAAATGGGAAAATGGCTCATGCCACTCAGCATTTGGAAAGAGTGGATCATGCCACTCAACTTTTGAAGACTAAGACCGACTACCAGTCGGCAAGTGGCTCGCCTGGCCACTTGTAGCCGGCAAGTGGCTTGGGCAAGTCCTCGTTCTTCCATGCTTGGCACTCAATACAACTATGGATGAGTCTTAATCTAATACCACTCCAAATTTCTAGAAGTTGGCGATGAGGCATCAAGGAGCTAGAGTCCTAGTTTAATATTACTTCGAGTATTTAGGAGCCAGTGATAAGGACCTTGGACCAAGAGGCCTAACCTTACTTTATCCCGTACTTCTAGGATCTGGTGACGAGTTTAGGCCAATCAACTGAGAGTTTGAGTTCCTTCGGGACACATCTCCCTACCACTATAAATAAAGGTCATGGGTACTAGTTAAGACATTCAATTCGAGCTTATTTACTCTATACTTTTATTTGACTTATGATCTGACTTAAGTATCAGAATCCCTTTGATCGCCTCCGACCATCACACTATAAGAAAAGAAAAATTTAGCGGCAAAAAAAGTCATCGCTAAAAGTGAATAATTCGCCGTTAAAAGTTTTATGCGACAAAAAAACTTGGTCTCAAATTTGTCGCGATAGGCTCGCCACTGAAAGTTTTTGACGACCAACTAAAGTATCGTCGCTAAAGTAGATTATTAGTGACAAAAAACTTAGTCGCTTAAAATTATCTACTTGTCACAAAAACATCTTCGTCGCTGAAAAATTATATTATAGTCACATTTTTTCTCTTTTGTGATGACATAATATTTGTCGTTGAAAATTAAGGTACATTTTTTGCGACTAACATATTTTTGACGCCAAATAACAAATGAACAAATTTTATAACGGGTTAACCCATTTAATTTAAAAAAAATTATATCAACAAATTTTAATACTCAACTTTTTTTATTGTTAGATGTACTTACCTAAAAAAAGAGAAATTTTCAAATCTCACATAAAAATCAAACTTTAAGGCTAAAAAAAAAGGGTAAGAGGTCACTACCTTTTATAGGCAAGTCAGCCATCCCCATCTCACCTCATTTGTCAATGTGTGACAAAAACAAAAGACATTGGTTTGCCTTTTATTTTTGAACTGCTCCCCATCACCCTATCACCCAAATCCGCTTAATTCATGTCGATTCGTGTCATTTAATCGTGTTGTGTCAGATTTTGATAGATCTACTCATCGCCAAACAATATCATTTTTAAATAGTGACATTTTATGATTACTATTGTCTTTGTAACAAATCAAAATAAATTACCTATAGTGTTTCAATCATTGAAGATCATTATAATACTTTTTGGCAGCGAAAAGTATATATTTGTCAACAAACATGTATTGTCGCTAAGTATTATTATTTTTGTTTTCTTATTTTTCATTATTTGATAAAAATTTTGTGACCGAAAAATTATTTTGGCGACAATTTTTTTTGTCGCCCATAAAATTAGCATTTAGCGCCAATATTGGCGCCAATTGTTTTTTGGAGGGAACGTTTTTGCGAAGATTATTGGTGACAACTACAAAAAATGGTCATAAAAAATATCATAAAAAATTTTACCACGACAAACATTTGAAATTGTTGCTGAAAATTACTTTTTTTACAATAAATTTTATTTTTCGTCACAAAAACTCGTCACTAAAAAAAACATTTGTTGTAGTGTCGGTTCATTTAAGTGGCTTCTTGTTTTGTAGGTCCTTCAAAGCTTTCTCATCACCCTCTCATTTCTTATAAGGTGGTTACTCTTTGTGTGAAATTATTCCAGCACAATGACTATAGAATTTAGTTGAGTTTACATTATGAAATTAACCAATTACAAAACATGACTTAACACACATCACATACTATATTATTAAATTTGGATATTAAGTTAGATATTTAGATCGTAATCTGAAAAAATCTTAATTTGACTTTTCAAATGTGGAATATATCTCCGATTAACACAAAAAGAAAGGCACTCCAAAGCAGTACGATGGAGGGGAGTCGTGCATTCAAAAAAGGTCATAATAATGCTGTTGACTGATTAGGCCATGCGCAACTAATTAAATTACAAGTGTAGGCCATTTCAGCATTCACTAGCTGCTAATGTTGACATGATGCTCCGCCTTTAGAGTAGTCGTAGTATGAATCAGCTTACAGTTTAATTAATTGGGGTCGGTTGGTATTTAATTCTCCCCCACCAACATCCACCGGTACACATTAATGAGCACCCAAAACAATGAATCAAAGTGAAAAGAAAAAAGGCTGAAAATTCATGTTCTATCCTTCTTTGCAGTAGCCATAACTTTATTGATGAGAATGAAGTGAAAGGTGGTGATGGATAGTAGCTAAAAATAATACGAATATATATATAGATTGTTTGGCTGTTTGCAGAAACCATGCGAAAAAGATTTGAGGTTCTTTTTGCATGGGAGGCTAATAATCCTCGTTTAACATCTCAGTTGGTCAAACTCACAGAACCTTCATTGCTCATACATAACCCATTTCTCCATTTCTGTTTCCCACATCTTTCTTTCCTTGTTGTCCTTCTTTAGAGATCTCACACCATCTCTTCTAAGGTAGATTTCCATTCTCTCCCCGCCCCCCCTCTCTCTCTCTCTCTGTGGAACACTATTCTTCAAACCTCTTTGTTTGATTATTTGATGGCCTGTCGTTCCCATTTTACACTAATTTATCTATAGATACTTCTGATATATCCTCAGGATTGATCTTCAACCACAACCTATTAAACATTCTTATTATTTTTTGTTTTTTCCTTCAGATTTACAAGGCCAAAACTTCTAACAATTCTGGACTGCTTTTGTGCTTATATTTATCTGAGTGAGTACAAATACAAATAGGAAGGACAAAAAAAAAGACAACAAAGCGAAGATGAACTCCACAAACGACATAATGATGGAGATAGAGGGAAACAAACCAGCAGGAAATGGGTTAGTAGTGGGAGGTTTGAGTCCTCTCAGTGAGACCCTTTGGAGAGAGAAGACGAACACTGAGTTCGTAGGAGATGTGTCCGCAAGACTCACTTGGAAGGATCTGACTGTAATGGTGAGTATGAGCAATGGAGAGACCCAAAATGTTCTGGAGGGACTTACTGGTTATGCTGAGCCTGGAAGTTTCACTGCCCTCATGGGCCCTTCTGGTTCTGGCAAATCTACACTGCTTGATGCCCTCTCTAGTCGCCTTGCTGCTAATGCTTTTCTCTCCGGCACAATTCTCCTCAATGGCCGGAAAACTAAGCTCTCTTTTGGGACTGCAGTGAGTGTTCTTCACTTCCTTTTTCTCTCTTTTTTCACAGCCACATTTGTATGAATATCCATACACAGAGGAAAATATTGATATGTATGTGTGCGTGTGTGTGTGTATTCATTTAAAATACACCTACACAAGCTTAAGTTTATTGGATGCAAAATATATCAAACTAAAGTTTATCCAAAATTCATGTTAACCATGTTATTTACTCAAATGTGTTTGTGTTAAAAGAAGGCCTTTATCCGATGATGTTTATTTCGATTGCTGTCTCTGTTGTTTTTAATAATTTTTTTCTTCACTTTGCAACTCAACTCCACGAAGAATCAAAATTATGAAACGTTTGAGTTTAGGTAGAAACCGAAATGGATTGAAAAACCAGAATTTCCATGTTTTTGAATATTTTTAGGGTGTTTCTGGTTGTTTTGGGATGCTTTAGAGTTAAGATTCCAATTTTTTTTCTGTTTTTATTTCATTTTCAAAACATTCTCCAAATTTCTCCATTTTTGAGCAAATCCAAATTATGTGCAAAAAAATAAAAAATAAAAATTTGATTCTTGAACGTAACTCAACAAAAACTTTATCGCAAATGCGGCTGCACACAAACATACCATACGTATTATGGCTTTTGTTACTGATGATTAGATTTGAACTCAGGCATATGTAACACAAGACGACAACTTGATTGGTACTCTGACAGTTCGGGAAACTATTTCATATTCAGCTCGGCTGCGTCTCCCTGATAGGATGCCTTGGTCGGAGAAGCGGGCATTGGTTGAGAGCACCATCATAGAAATGGGTCTTCAGGATTGTGCTGATACAGTTATTGGGAATTGGCACTTGCGTGGAATCAGTGGAGGAGAAAGGAGAAGGGTCAGCATTGCCCTTGAAATTCTGATGAGGCCCAGATTGCTTTTCCTTGATGAGCCAACAAGCGGACTTGACAGGTTAAGCATTCAGATCCTCCTCCTACCTTCTTTAATACTAGTGCAACCTATTATAAACATTGCAGATATATAGTTCTCTGTTATATATTAATTTTAATTTAATTTGATAATTAATTTAAACTTAATTCGTAACCATCGTCATAATGGGTTTATCAATTTATCCTTTTACTAATATATTGTGCTAGGATCAAACATCGGATATAATGTGTGTCCATTGTCCTAATGCCAATCTCAAGTGTGAATGAGAAATCAATGTGCAGTATTAACTTTGAAAAGACAAAGTATCCTATAAGATTGCATGGTTCTCAACCAATCATGGATATTGTAGTGACTTATATCAATCCAGTGGTGGATCCACAGTGGGGACAGCTGCCCCCGTTGAAATTTTAAAAACTTTTGGTAAATNAATCCAGTGGTGGATCCACAGTGGGGACAGCTGCCCCCGTTGAAATTTTAAAAACTTTTGGTAAATAAGTATAATTTCAAAAATTTTAAAATTTATTAGAGATTTGACACCAGTAAATTTAAAAAAAAGATAGTTATGATATTTTGACAAATAAATAAGTCTCACTTATAAATGTAAAAAAAAATCCTATAAAAGGTTNATAAGTATAATTTCAAAAATTTTAAAATTTATTAGAGATTTGACACCAGTAAATTTTTTAAAAAAGATAGTTATGATATTTTGACAAATAAATGAGTCTCACTTATAAATTTAAAAAAAAATCCTATAAAAGGCTNAGATTTGACACCAGTAAATTTAAAAAAAAGATAGTTATGATATTTTGACAAATAAATAAGTCTCACTTATAAATGTAAAAAAAAATCCTATAAAAGGTTAAATATCTCCATTATGTGTCAGATTAAATTGTTTTGATTTGTTGTTTTTAATTATGTACACAAGTTTAATTTAATAGAATAGTCATAGTTTACTTTTGTTTCAATTGTTTGTTAAAATTCAACTATATATGATTGAGCCAAATTTTTTTGTTTAAAATTTTTGTTAGGTGATTAGGTCATATAGATAAATTTATAGTGAGCTTTTTTTGTTGGCTATTTTTGTGTAGCGCTCATGTATGTGGGTTGTGGCTTTAATGAGTGTTCTATTAATAAAACAATACTTTTGTAAACATTAGTAATTTTAAGATTCATATGATTTAGGTGCCCCCACTAGGGAAAATGTCTGACTCTGCCCCTATATCAATCTATAAGCAGTGAAAAAGTACCCCTGACTATTTTAGTGGTTCAGTTAGGAACAAATGAGCAAGGAATGTTGCATAACTCCCCTTACAAAACGAATAAATTGTCCGAGACTAGGTCAGGCTAGTTGGAGGCACTTCAATGCTTAAGNCAAGGAATGTTGCATAACTCCCCTTACAAAACGAATAAATTGTCCGAGACTAGGTTAGGCTAGTTGGAGGCACTTCAATGCTTAAGTCAGTATACGTTTGAAGCATAATCTGAGCTAATTGTAGGGGTTATGTAATGTGTACCATTGACTTTAGCCTACTCGGATTTATAGTGGTATGTCCCTTCTTCTAAGGTTTTTCTCCCTTCAACAATGTGAGGTGGCACACATTTCATTCAGTTGGATTACAAGTGATCAACATCAGGACCCTTTCATGTCAATCCTTTTATTCGGATATGTAATGTCCCTTATGACTCATTGGGATTGAGTGATCTTCGTAATCATGAGTAAAACTGAAGGGGAGCTGAATTTGGTGTTTCATTTTTCTTTGAAGGTACTTCAAAAGTAGAATTTTCGAAGGTTAGTTGTGTTCCATGATCGTGGAAGTGGCTTTCCCTCCATGGTCTCAAGTTCATAAGGCCTGTTTCCTTTGACCTGCATGACCTTGTAAGGTCCTTCCTAATTGGCCTTGAGCTTACTATCCGTTGGGTTCTTGGTGGAGCCTACTATCTTACTTAGAACCAGATCCCCAACATTGAAGGCTTAGGAGTGTACTTTCATGTTATATTCTTGAGACACTGTTGTTGATAAGCTGTCAGTCTTATGGCCATGGATTCCTTTCTCTCTTCTGCTAAATCTAGCTCTTTGGCTATTGTGTGTTCATTTTCCCTACTACTTGCTACTTTGGTTCTAATTGTAGGGAGATCAATTTCCAAAGGTATCACAACTTTCATGTTGTGTGCTAGCACATAGGGAGTTTCCCCTGTTGCATGGCATGGTGTGGTTCGGTACGTCCACAAAATGCTAGGCAACTCTTTCACCCATTTACCCTTTGCCCTTTCCAACCTTTCCTTTATTCCATCAAGAATAGTTTTATTTAATATCTCTACCTATCCATTGCTTTCTGGATATGTGGGGTGGTATAATGATTTCAGATCCCATAGGGCTGACAAAATGCCTTGAATAGACCACCATCGAAATGGGCCATTGGTATGTCATACCTTATAATGATATTTTTCCACACAAACCTCTTTGTGTCAATGTCACGAATGTTTTCCAATGGTTTAGCCTCCACCCATTTTGTGAATTAGTCAATTCTTGCAAGAAGGTACTTCTTGTTTCCAGGTGCTCTTGGTAATGACCTAACAATATCCAACCCCCATTGTACAAAAGACCATCGGTTCATGAGAGGAATCAAGTCTTGTATTGTCTCAAGGAAAAAATCCTAAGAAAGCGCCCAGTGTGCAAGTGTCCTTCCCACTATTTGGGCCTCATAACTTCCTTCGTGGATCTCAAGGAAAAAATCCTACACCATTGCAAGATGTACACAAATTAAGTACGGGCTTGCGAATGAACGACAGTACAACTCCCCACTTGGTGATAGCCAAACTATAGTTGCCTTCAACCGTACTTTGTGTGCCTCTTTATTATTTTCGGGAAGCTATCCATTCTCAAGATAGCTTGTGATGGGATCCATCTAATTGGGCCTCTACTCAATCAATAATATGTCCAATGCCCTCTAAAACTCAATGCTCAACCTGTCTTTGCACTCAACCATAGTTGTCAAATCGCGTATCGGAAGACGTCTCGTTTTTCAAAAATAGTGTATCGTCCGATACACGCAATTTTAATTTTTAAATAATTACTAATAATATATATATATATATATATATAACATCAACTGCTTGAACAATCTTAATATTAATTAAAAATTTTGAATTTAATTAAACAACATTAAAAACAAACTTAATTTTTTTTTTAAAAAAAATCATAACCACTGAAACGACGTCTCATTGGTTAGTGATTTAAAAATAAGTNTATATATATAATATCAACTGCTGGAACAATTTTAATATTATATATATATATATATATATTTAACATCAACTGCTTGAACAATCTTAATATTAATTAAAAATTTTGAATTTAATTAAACAACATTAAAAACAGACTTAATTTTTTTTAAAAAAAAAATCATAACCACTGAAACGACGTCTCATTGGTTAGTGATTTAAAAATAAGTCATACGGTAAAACAATATCATTTTAGCCAAAAAAAAACAGAATTATCACGTATATGACGTATCGTATCGTATCGTGTATCGTACGATATGGTGCAAAAATGATACAGAGACACAATACGTATCATTTTTCAACTATATTGTGATGTATCATATGATACGTATCGCGTATTGTACGATACTAATAACTATGCACTCAACCATTATAGCCTGAACCGTTAAAGGTGGACGCCAACGTAGCCAGTGCGTAAGCATGTGTGTTTNGATACGTATCATTTTTCAACTATATTGTGATGTATCATATGATACTTATCGCGTATTGTACGATATTAATAACTATGCACTCAACCATTATAGCCTGAACCGTTAAAGGTGGACGCCAACGTAGCCAGTGCGTAAGCATGTGTGTTTTTGGCCTTGCAACCTGTTGAATAGTAAATTATGAAATAATCTAAAGTTCTTTCTTGGCCAACTCATAGTATACTATCATTCGCTCATCTTTTGTGGAGTATTCTCCCAATAGTTGACTTACTACCAGCTGTGAATCAAAAAAAATTTGCAGATGCTTGGAAACCAAATCGACCGCGAGGCTTACCCTAGCCAAGAAAGCTTCGTATTTTGTTGCATTGTTTGATGCTTGGAAGTTCAGTTTTACTAATTTTTCTAGCACGTCACCCTCTAGGCTTTCCAGGACTAGGCTTATTCTTACCTCTTTTTTTTGGATGCCCCATCATCGTACAATTTCTAGCTATTTCGGTAATCTGGGTTGTCTTCCCCAGCAATGTCATTCTTCATGGTACTTGGA
Organism: Ilex paraguariensis; assembly: GCA_963454935.2. Taxonomy (NCBI): domain Eukaryota; kingdom Viridiplantae; phylum Streptophyta; class Magnoliopsida; order Aquifoliales; family Aquifoliaceae; genus Ilex; species Ilex paraguariensis. The sequence continues at coordinate 326,411 of CAUOFW020002837.1, forward strand.
GCTATTGGAGGGTTAATCAAATTCAGGAGAATTAATTCGGCGAATAAGTCGATGACCACTTGACCCTTTATTGTTGTTCGAGGCTCGAAGTTGATATCATAATCTCCCAGTTCAATGACCCACTTTGACACCTTCTAGAGATGTTGGCCTTCCTAAAGAGTGCCCTGAGTGACTGGTCTGTGAGTGCCGTTACTGTGTGTGCCTGGAAGTATTGTTACAATTTTTTGGCAGAGCTCATGAATGCGAACACCAATTTCTCGAGTGGCAAGTATCTCATCTCCGCATCGAGAAGTGTTTTGCTTACATAGTAGATTAGGTTCATTCCTTTATGATAGGTCTTCATTAGTACGCCACTAACTGTGGGTTCAGAAATGGCTATGGAGAGAAATAAATGCTCACTTGGCTTTGGTGTTGCCAACAATGGCAGGGTGGCCAAATATGGCTTCAAATTATTGAAGGCGTCTTCACATTGCTAGATCCATACTCCTCCTCCTTTCTATTTAAACAATTGAAAAATGGTCTGCATTTATCTGAAGATCTTGATATGAATCTATTAAGGGCAGCTGCCATGCCAGTCAGCCTGTAGACGTCCCTGACCGGTTTGGGGGATTGTAGTTTAATACTCCCGTAATACATCAAAAATATTCTGCAAGTTGCTTGAGTGGTTGCTAGATTTCTATCTCTTAACCACCATATCATCAATATTAACTTCCATTGTATCCCCCAACATTTTTTTGAACATCCTTGTCACCAACCTTTAGTATGTTGCTCTNAATTGAAAAATGGTCTGCATTTATCTGAAGATCTTGATATGAATCTATTAAGGGCAGCTGCCATGCCAGTCAGCCTCTAGACGTCCCTGACCGGTTTGGGGGATTGTAGTTTAATACTCCCGTAATACATCAAAAATATTCTGCAAGTTGCTTGAGTGGTTGCTAGATTTCTATCTCTTAACCACCATATCATCAATATTAACTTCCATTGTATCCCCCAACATTTTTTTGAACATCCTTGTCACCAACCTTTAGTATGTTGCTCTGGCATTCTTGAGTCCAAATGGCATGACTCTGTAACAATATACCCCTTCCGGTGTGATGAACGAAGTTTTTTCATGGTCTAGTTCAAAAGGGGAATCTAATGCTAACCCCTATAGGCATTGAGGAATCTCATTCCCTCGTGTCCCGAAGTTGAATTGACCAACTGGCTAATCTTTGGCAGTGGGAAACTATCATTTAGGAAGGCTTTGTTGTGGTCAGTAAAATCTACATAGACCCTCCACTTTCCACTCTTCTTGTTAACAACTACCGTGTTGGACAGCCAGATAGAATATTGTACCTCCCTAGTTGATAGTGCCTCCAATAATTTCCCGACCACTTCCTTTATAGTGTCTCTATGTTGTGCTATTGACCTTCTTTGCTTCTGCTTAATCGTTCTGAAAGTTGGCACGTTCAAGTGGTGACCGATGTCTTCAAGGTAAATTCCTGACATTTCATAAGGAGTCCAAGTGAACACATCAATATTTCCCCTAAGGTGAGAGCCTCCAATGCCTTCTACTTGTGCGGCGGCAGTGAGGAGCCCACCAAAAAAAAAAATTCTTGGTACCCTATTCTAGGTATACTTTCTTCAATCCTTCAATTGCTTGCTCTTTCGGCCCGGCTAACGGTTCTTCAATGGCCAACCTCTCATGCTTTGATTTTTATTTCTTGGATGGTTTGGGCGACATATCCCTTTCTTGGTCATCTTTAATCCCTTTTCCTTTTGTCGAGGTGAAAAAATAGTTCCTTGAGCTAACTTGATGTCCCCATGCACATTGAAGACTCCTCCTTTAACCATAAATCTTAAGATCTAGTGATATGTGGAGGAGACCGACCTCAACTCATGGAGTCAGGTTCACCCCATAATGGCATTATACGACGAGTTTACCTCAATAACCAAGAATTTGATTATCGTGCCCATCAGGCCAACTTGTATTGGCAAAGTTATTCTCCCTTTTGGTAGGATCATCTTTCCACTAACTCTAAAGAGCAAAATGTTTGTAGGATTCAAGTCTTCCTCATTTAACCCAAGCTTGCAAAATAGCCCGTAGTACATTATTTTTTAAGAGCTCCACTAGTCAATCAAGACTCTTCTCATGCCAAAGTTGGCTATTTTCACAGTGAGGGTAAAGACATCGTTAAATAGATGGTGAACCCTTGCCAAGTTACAATCAGAGAAACTGATCAATCCTTACAACTGATCAATTTTTTGTTTGTGGTTATTGGATGGTACACCAACCTAATAAAATTCCCTCATTTGGGCAGCCTTCTGTATATATGCCCAAACTGAATTATTTGCGATCATGTTCGGGTTGGTAACCACATGTATCACGCCGATCACTCGTATCGAATCGTGCTGGCGTTCCCTAACCGTGTTTTCTTTGCGGTTTTTGTTGGTCTTTTCCCTTTTTAGTCTCCACGAACTACAAGAGTTGTCTACCTGGGACAAGTTCTTCAAGGTAGTGTTTTAGGGCATGATATTTCTTAGTTGTGTGTCCTATATCATGGTGATAAGAACACCTCAAATTCGGGTACCTTTTCTCTGGTTCTCCTTCCATTTTGTTCGGCCATTTGAAGAATGACTTTCCCTTTATTTGAGACAAGATTCGGTAGATTAGCTCTTTAAATATGGTGTTTACCCCACAAATGAGGATCTTGACAAAAAAAAACCCTCCTTTTCTTTTCCGTTTTTCCCAAACTGAGAATGTGTGCTCAATTTCTCTTTCCCGATATGTTTCTTGCTAGGTTGATATCCGATTTACATCCCTACTGAGGTCAACATCAACCTAAGCATACTCCTCTATTCTGGCCATAAGTTCTTGCATGTCGAGTGCCAGTCTTATAGTTAGCAACTGGTACAGCTAGTTCTCCGTTGGTAAACCAACCTTGAAGGATGCGACAACGTTCTCGGGATTACAACTTTCAATTTCATTCATAGTCTCCCAGTATCGATGAGCATATTCATGGCATCTCTCCATTTCTCTTCTTCAAGGAGAATAGAGCCCCAACATCCTTCGATTGTCAACTGCTGGTAATGAACCGAGTTGTGAACTACTCGGTGAGTTGTATCCAACTATCGACTAAATTCCTAGCTAGGTTGTCGAACCATTTCATTGCTGATTCACCTAGGCTGCTATGAAATATTGTGCATAATAGAGCTTTGTTGTTTAAGTGGACCACCATCAGTTGTCCATAATAATAGATGTGCACGGTTGGATCCGATTTTCCATCTTATAGTTTGAATTTCGGGATGGTAAACTTACTTGGGACTCTCTTCATTTCTATCCATCTGGAGAAAGGTGAAATTTCAACCCATCCAATGTATTCCCTAGTTTCTCTTCTCACCAAATCCCTAGCACATTTTTGCTCGGTCGTTCTAACCTATTGTTGAGTTCTTCTGTAATGAAGTGTTTCTAGTCGTCCTCTTGGTTTTTTGTGCGATACAACTTCCTCCTTTCATTCATCTCATGTGAATCTTCTCTATGCCTTGGCCTATTCCTTTAAGGGGTTAAACTCCCATGTCTCTAGTCTCGTTCGCCTCTTTTACTGGTGGCTCAGTCTTTGGGTTTCTCTAGGACATTCCTACCCTATATCTTTTCAGTGCATCCTTCAACTCTTTGTTCTCTCATTCTAATTTATTCTCCTTATCGTAGGACCATTTGAGCATAGAATTGTGTTCATCCGGTCGGTCCTGAAGGGATTGGACTAACTTCACGAATACATGGATTTCCCCATTGGCACGAGGGGATCTCTCATGTTGTTGTCCTTCTTTTCATGTCTCTTCTTCAGGGTTATAGCTGGCCGACGAAAGATTGTCGTTGTCATCAGGATATTTATCTTGGCTTCGAAAGACATCTTCTCTGATGTCGCTGTCAGAAGGGGATAACACCTTATATTTCTGATCGGGGTCATTCCCAGCATCATCGTTCATTGGAGATCTGATTATGCTTTTGTAGTATTGACATTGTCCTCTTTGTTCAGGTTTCCCACAGACTACACCAATTGTAAGGGATGAAAAAAATATCCCTTATTATTTTAGTGGTTCAGTTGGGAACAAATGAGTAAGGAACGTTGCACCAATCTCACTACAAAACGAACAAACTGCCTGATACTGAGTTGGGCCAGTCGGAGGCACTCCGATACATAAGTCAGTATACGTCCAAAGCGTAATCAGAGCTAATTGTAGGATAATATAGTGTGTACCTTTGACTTTAGTTTATTCGAATTTTATAATCTGTCCCTTCTTCTATGGTTTCTCTCTCCTTCGACAATGTGAGGTCGCATACCTTACATTCAGCCAGATTACTAGTGATCAACACCAGGATCTTTTCCTGTCAATCCTTTTATTCGGACACATGGATAATGTTTGCTCGTGATTTGTTCTGATCAATGTAACGTCCCTCGTAATTCATTGGGATCGAGTGATCTTCATAATCATGAGTACACCAAACTATTTGAGTCGGCCTAGCTGAATTGTATCCACCAATTTAATAGCTATTTGACTAACTCGACCAAACTCATTAGTTCGGTTCAGCATTGTGTGTGGTGATCATGTTGAGCTGGCTCTACTGTTCCAAGTGAGCATCATATTGACACGTGGTCGATCACGTGCCTGTACCCTTCACAATTATTCCTCATTGAGTATCACTTATGTGGCATTGATTTATACTAAGAATGTGATATTAGATTGCGTTATAGCACCACACTGGTATTAACAAAAATTATAAAGATGGAATTCATAACTTGATCCCAATCTAATATTCAGCAATTATTAGTCTAATTTACTCCAAATATTATCGAATATCCAAACTAAGCACACCCCTGATCCATCTTTCTCCCATCAATGAATAAGATTGCGGTATTACGGGAAGTACTGCATCAAAATTACAAGGAAAACGACCTTAAAATATTAATNTAAGATGGAATTCATAACTTGTTCCCAATCTAATATTCAGCAATTATTAGACTAATTTACTCCAAATATTATCGAATATCCAAACTAAGCACACCCCTGATCCATCTTTCTCCCATCAATGAATAAGATTGTGGTATTACGGGAAGTACTGCATCAAAATTACAAGGAAAACGACCTTAAAATATTAATATTCCTGGTTTTTCAATAGGTTCAAATTACGATTTAAAACTAAATTTAATATAAAAAACGACCTTAAAATATTAAAATTTGATTACATCGAAACTTCAGCTTTATTTTATATTGAAGAGTGACTTTTCTTACCCTGCCCTGCATCCTTATTTATTTTCACTTTTCCCTCCACTCTTGCTAACGAGGTTCGTTTGGATTTTTTGGCAGTGCTTCGGCATTCTTTGTAACACAGACACTACGTGGTCTGTCTCGAGATGGAAGAACTGTCATAGCCTCAATTCACCAGCCCAGCAGTGAAGTTTTCGAGTTGTTTGATAGATTGTACTTGCTTTCTGGAGGCAAAACAGTTTACTTTGGTCAGGCTTCAGAAGCATACGAGGCAAGAATACTAAATTGTAAGCAAAGCACATGTGTTTTTTGGCAATGACGTCCTTACATCGATTTTGTGTCTGCAGTTCTTTGCTCATGCTGGCTTTCCCTGCCCTACTCTGAGGAACCCATCCGATCATTTTCTCCGATGCATTAACTCTGATTTCGACAAAGTTAAGGCAACTTTGAAAGGATCAATGAAACTGCGGGTATCATGTTTTTCCTTGTGGTCTTCTGTTTCTCTCTATGTAATTTACCCTTTTGTCATTCATGTTAACGCAATTTTGGGAAAATTTTTGCTTTGTTGGTTTTGTTCTTGTAGGGTTTGAAGGGGGGGGGGGGGGGGGGGG
>CAUOFW020002837.1:332730-355165 GCA_963454935.2 Ilex paraguariensis
GGGGGGGGGGGGGGGGGTGGGGGGTGTGCAGGGTATTTTTCTGTCAGGGTTAATGGTAGTGTGTGGATGGTTTATTGATTTTCACGTGTTGACAGGCAATGGGGGGTAAAAATAGTTCTAATCAGTTATTACACAATAACAAAAACTGAGATAAACTTCATTTTTTTTTGTGAGACATTTCAGCAAATCAATTTGTCATCCAAGAAAAAAAAATAGCATTAATTCTTTTTGTAGTTGGATTATTGGTGTTGGTGTTGTTTTACCTTTTGATTGACTGCAGGTCGCTTTTTATGCTAATTGTATTCTTTAATTTGGTTTCTGATTAGTTTGAGACAAATGATGATCCTCTTGAGAAAATAACTACAGCTGAAGCTATCCGAAAACTTATAGACTTCTACCGTACTTCTCAGCACTGTTACTCAGCAAGAGAAAAGGTTGAGGAGATCTCAAAAGTTGTAAGTTTCGCTCAATGTCATCTTGATTTAAAATACATCTTCTTTTTAACCACAATTGGAAATTCTTTAGTTCTTAATGGCTGAGATTCCCTCGGATGTGTTACAGAAAGGAACTGTGCTAGATTCAGGAGGCAGTCAGGCCAGTTTCTTTATGCAGTCCTTTACCTTAACCAAGCGTTCATTTATCAACATGTCAAGGGACTTCGGTTACTACTGGCTGAGGCTTGTGATCTACGTTGTGGTCACTATCTGCATTGGAACAATCTATTTGGATGTGGGGACTGGCTACAATTCCATCTTGGTACTACTATGGTTACCTGATAGCATGTGATAAGTGGCCAGGGATGCGTGTGTATTATGGAACGAGCTAAAAACTTTACATTTGAAGTTCTGTTTCTTACATTGAAGCATGAGTTTTCTGTGCATTGGGAGCAAGTTCATGTCTTTTGAATTTAATTGATTCATTTGCTATATATGGGACAGGCAAGGGGAGCATGTGCCTCTTTTGTATTCGGGTTTGTCACATTCATGTCAATCGGAGGATTTCCTTGCTTTGTGGAAGATATGAAGGTACTTTTTATATGCAATTGTATATAAAATTGAAATACTAAATTCCCTTTGTCCCAATTGTTGTGCCTTGACAGACATGTCTGCTGCTTCTACACAGGTTTTTCAAAGAGAGAGGCTGAATGGGCACTATGGTGTGACTGCATTTGTAATTAGCAACACTATATCTGCAATGCCATTCCTGATGCTGATCACCTTCATCTCTGGAACTGTCTGCTATTTCATGGTCCGTCTCCACCCCGGTTTCTCACATTATCTGTTCTTTGTGTTGTGCCTCTATGCAAGCGTCACGGTAGTGGAGAGCCTGATGATGGCCATAGCCAGTATTGTCCCGAACTTCCTCATGGGGATCATCACAGGGGCTGGAATTCAGGTCTGTATTTTCATATAATTTGACTGAATGCACACTTCGTCTTTATTCCCTGAATATTCAATTATTCCTAGCTTGGAGCTCAGGCATATCAGGTCACTCAACTATTCCTGTGAATCCTCACTGTTTCACTTTCGATTTGACAATATTTTTTTTTTTAGTTGCATTTTGTTTTTTCCCTTTTATTTTCTTTGTCCTTGTCCGGTCACTTTTATTACATAGTTATCAAACATATTTTGTTTTGAGGACAAATTATTATTATTTTTTTGCTTAACAAAAATTTACTTAAAAAAAAAGCGTTACCAAACAATACTTCAAGATTTTCTTCTTTCGGTGCCTTCCTGATTTTGTTCAACCAATGTAAGACTACACAGCAGCATCACCCAAGTTGTTATCTATTTATTTTTATTTTTCTGACTGAGTGGTTTTTCAAATTTTGGGTTAGCAGCTTCAATCGAAGTTCTAGGACCATGACCCTCAATGGAGAATCCTGCCCCTGGCTTAACTGTTTCTTTTTTTGCTACTCCAGTCTTTTATGTTAGTTGCAGNTTATTTTTCTGACTGAGTGGTTTTTCTATTTTTGGGTTAGCAGCTTCAATCGAAGTTCTAGGACCATGACCCTCAATGGAGAATCGTGCCCCTGGCTTAACTGTTTCTTTTTTTGCTACTCCAGTCTTTTATGTTAGTTGCAGTTTGATGAAATTTTTGTTTTCCTGCAATTTAGGGAATATTCATGCTAGTCTCCGGGTACTTCAGACTCCCCAATGACATCCCAAAACCTGTTTGGCGTTACCCTATGTCTTACATCAGTTTCCACTTCTGGGCTCTACAGGTAAAATATTATGCTTTGTTCATTTTTGACATTTTGCTGGCCCAAATGGTTTGATATTTAAACCCACAACTGCAAATGCTCAGGGACAATACCAAAATGATCTGAATGGGTTGGTGTTCGACAACCAATCACCTGGTCTTCCCAAAATTCCTGGTGAATACATATTGGAGAACATATTCCAGATCGATGTGAATCGATCAAAATGGGTGGATCTCAGTGTTATCTTCTGCATGATTATCATCTATCGAATCTTCTTCTTCATCATGATCAAGATTAACGAGGACGTGACCCCCTGGATCGGAGGCTACATAGCAAGGAGAAGAATGCAACAGAAGAATGGTAATCAGAACACCACAGTTGCTCCCTGTGGTCTCAAACAATCCCCTTCCTTTAGAGCCTATGTGGACAATCAGACAACTGGAACAAGCAAGAGGTAGGAGAAAAGGAGCAGCACCGCATCGTGATTTTAAGATTTACAGCTTTTAAATATTCACCAAACTATATTGTAGGAAATTATATAAGTGAGGATTAAGTCGATATTCGTGCATTGGCATTACTTCAATATTCATACCTATCAAAATTTGTATGTTCTTTTTTTCATTTTCAGAGAAAACGGGTTTGGATGGACTGTTGGAATCTAGAGGAGTATAACACACTCACTAAAAAAATATAATGAAAAATACTATTAAAGATAGGAAGAATTCTTTCTATTCACTCATATTCAAGTGAATGTATTATATATAATATATATAGATTTTTATGACATACAAAATAATTTAACTACATAATGTAATAATAAAAATAATAAAGACCTCAATTCTCTATTACTTGGAGAATTAAAATACCATAATTATTTTGTCTCCCACTAATACAAAAAAGTAAATGCATAAAAATAACTCCTAAAACATGAAAAGTCATGTTTATTATTATTTTTTTAACACTCTCCCTTAAACATGATTTTTCTTCTCAATTCCAAGCAAACTTCTCAATTTGCAAAATACATTCTTTTTAAGGGGCTTAGTGAAAATATTGACAATTTGATCTTGAGACTTCACAAACTTGAGCTCCACCTCTTTCTTGGCCACATACTATTTAAAAAAATGGAACCTTGTGTCAATATGCTTACTACGATCATGAAATATTGAATTTTTTGTTAACGCTAGTGTCGATTTGTTGTCAATGAAGACCTCCATCGATTCTTCTTGAGGCAAATGAAACTCCTTTAACAAATTTCTAAGCCAAATGACATGACAAATACATGATGTAGCCGCCACATACTCGGCTTCACAAGTCGAAAGAGTCATAATAAGTTGTTTCTTTGAACTTCAAGCAAATGCAGTATCTCTCATGAATAAAATATACCCGATAGTATTTTTTCTATCATCCATATCTCCGGCCTAATCACTATCATAATAATCCGCAAGGTTGGAATTGTTAGAACAAGAATATAACAATCCATAATCAAGTGTACCTTTGATATATCTAAGAATTCTTTTCGCCACTTTCAAATGGGTCATGGTAGGAGCTTCCATATAGCGACTTATAAGACCAACACAAAAAAAAATATCTAGCCTTGTGTATGTTAAGTACCTCAAGCTTCCCATTAGGCTCTTGAAATGGGTAGGATTCACATGCTTTTCATCTTCATATTTTGACAATTTTACACCACATTCAACGGGTGTCCATACCGGCTTACAATCTTGCATCTTGAATTTGCCAAAATTGCTTTAACATAACTTTCTTGAGAGATGAAAATAACTTCATTCATTTGCTTCAATTCAATACCAAAGTAGTATGACATAAGCACAATATCGGTCATCTCAAATTTTTTAGTCATTGCTCTCTTGAAATCTTCAAACATTCTTGGACAATTTTTTGTGAAGATCAAGTCATCCACATACAAGCAAGCATAGAGTATTATCATTCACCTTTGCATAAAAGGTATGTTCATGGGAACATTTAGTGAAATTATTTGTTTGAAAGTATTTGTCAAGTCCACTATTCCAAGCCCTTGGTGCTTGTTTCAAGCCATACAAAGCCTTTTTTAATTTCAAGACTTTCTCTCCTTGCCCTTTCACAATATAAGCTAAGAGTTGTTCAACATACACCTCTTTGTCAAGAAATCCATTCAAAAAAGCGGACTTTACATCCATTTGAGGAATTTTTCAATCATTTGGAGTGGCTAAAGAAATAATCAATCTAATTGTTTTCAAACGAGCAACAGGTGCAAATACCTTATCATAGTCAATACCCGATTCTTGACTATAGCCTTTTGCAACTAACCTTGCTTTGTACTTCTCCATTTCACCTTTGACATTTTTCTTTGTCTTGTACACCCATTTCACTCTAATGACCTTTTGTCCTCTAGGGAGTGTGACAAGATCCCATGTTCCATTTCTTTCAATAGTTTCAATTTCTTCATTCATGGCACTTTTTCACTTCTTGTCTTGTGTTGCTTTCTCATAGCCTATGAGATCACAATCAGCAAATAGGCAAAATAGTGTTAGATCATTAAATCGTTGAGTTACCTCTTTGGTTTCTTCATAGATATCTTGAAGACGCCTCATGCAAGGTGACCTTTCTCTTGAGCTTACGTCGGACGATGATGGAGATGCTTTGCACATTGGTGGGTGATGGTGGAGGAGAATAAATGGGCAGTTTCATGATCTCATTATTGAGCTCCTCCTCTTCTTCAAAGAATAGGAAAAAATCATAGTCTTCTTGTGGAGTGTTCCAATCTCATTCATCTTCTTCATCAAACTCAATATCTCTACTAATAATTATCTTGTCATTGCTTGGTTGTAAAGTTTGTAACCCTTGTTTCTTGAATCATAGCCAATGAAGACAAATTTTTCACTCTTGTCATTAGTTTGATTCGTTTCTCATCTGGCACATGTGCATAGCATACACTTGCAAAGACCCGCAAATGAGAAATATTTGGCTTGATTCCTCCCCATGCTTCTTGTGGTGTTTTGTCTTGAACACTTCTAGTGGGACACCGATTTAACAAGTAGATGGAACAATCAATAGCTTTCGCTCAAAACTTATTGGACATTTTTTTACTCTTCATCGTACTCCGAGCCATGTCAAGAATGGTTCATTTCTTCCTTTCAGCAACACCATTTTGTTGTGGTGATCTTGAAACCGTTAGAGGATGGCGAATTTCATTTTCTTCACAAAAATTTTGAATTCATTTGATGTGAATTCACCTCCTCTATCGGATCTAATTGCATTGAATTCATACCCACTTTGTTTTTCAATCAAAGCCTTAAACTTTTTGAAAATACCAAACGCCTCCGATTTTTGTTTTAGAAAATAAACCCCCATTTTTCGGCTAAAATCATCAATAAATAGAAGAAAATACTGGTTCTTATCAAATGATGGTGGGCCTATAGGGCCACAAACATCCAAGTGAACAAGTTGAAGTGGTTTGGTTGCTCTTGAAGTGGATTCTTTGAGAAAGCTCTTTCTAGCTTGTTTTCCAATTAAACATCCCTCACAAAGTTGGTCTAGGTGATTGATAGAAGGAAATCCTTTCACCATATTCTTTCTAGATATTAAGGTTAGTCATCCAAAATTCAAGTGTCCAAATCTCAAGTGTCATAACCAAGAATAATCTTTAACACATGCTTTCAAACATTTTGCCACATCACTTTGAATATTTAACAAAAATATTCTATTTCTTGTCATCGACACTTTAGCAACCGAATTCTCATTTCCATCTCTTATTGAAAGATTATGATTTTTCATGCAAATATCATAACCTTTCTCTAAGAGTTGTTCCAAGCTCAAAATATTATTTTTTATGTTTGGCATATAGAAAATATTAGAAATAACTTGGTGTCTTCCATCCTTCAAACGAATCAAAATATTACCTCTTCCCATTACCAGAATTTGAGAAGAATCTCCAAAAGTGACTTTTTCACTCACCGATTCATCAAGCTCAGCAAACATCTCTTTATTTTTCACACATATGATTACTAACACCAGAATAAAGGTACCACACATTTTTGTCTCCCTTTTGCTCTTCTTTGTATGCCAACAACAAGGTCGACTCTACCTCTTCAACTTTGTCTTCAACAAAGTGTGTTTTTTCTTCCACAAAATCATTTATGCACTCGAAAGTCAAATGACGATATTGATTACAATTATAACATTGAATATGAGATTTTTCATATCTCCCTCCATATGACTTTGAATTGTTGCCTCTTCCGCGTCCTCTTCCATGGTGTGATTTTTGGCCTCTTTCTTCTTTGTTGGACGCATTTTGGCCAAAATTTTCTCCTCTATCTCGACCAAGTCCACCACGCCCTCCACTTCCATATCCACGCCCTCTACCTCTTTGACTTCCATCTTGTATGCTTTCTATTTCTTTGAAAGAAAGCTTGGTTTGTAGCACTTGCTCCAACGACTCTTGCTTTTTCTTACCTAGCTGTTCTTCATGGATTAACAATGATCCCATGAGTTCGTCAATCGCCGTTGTGTCTAAATCTTTAGACTCTTCAATGGCTACGGTAATGTACTCAAACTTGGGGTCTAATGAACGGAAGATTTTTTCTATCACCCAGGTATCATCATAGTGATCATCACCATAAGTTCTCAAATTATTCACAACCACCAAGATTCTTGTGAAATAATCTAAAATTAATTCGGATTCCTTCATACGTAAAGCCTCAAATTCACCTCGTAGAGTTTGGAGGCGAACTTTCTTAATTTTTTTCACTCCATTATGAGCAGTTTTAAGAACATCCCATATTTGCTTGAATGTGGTTGCTCTAGCAACCTTCTATAGCATAACATCATCCAAGCATTAATGGATGAGTGAAATAGCCTTTTGATCATTCTTCTTTGTAGCTTGCAAGACTTCTTTTTGGGCTTGACTTAAGGAAGCTTCATCTTACGGTTCTGTGTANTGACCAAGTCCACCACGCCCTCCACTTCCATATCCACGCCCTCTACCTCTTTGACTTCCATCTTGTCTGCTTTCTATTTCTTTGAAAGAAAGCTTGGTTTGTAGCACTTGCTCCAACGACTCTTGCTTTTCTTACCTAGCTGTTCTTCATGGATTAACAATGATCTCATGAGTTCGTCAATCGTCGTTGTGTCTAAATCTTTAGACTCTTCAATGGCTACGGTAATGTACTCAAACTTGGGGTCTAATGAACGGAAGATTTTTTCTATCACCCAGGTATCATCATAGTGATCATCACCATAAGTTCTCAAATTATTCACAACCACCAAGATTCTTGTGAAATAATCTAAAATTAATTCGGATTCCTTCATACGTAAAGCCTCAAATTCACCTCGTAGAGTTTGGAGGCGAACTTTCTTAATTTTTTTCACTCCATTATGAGCAGTTTTAAGAACATCCCATATTTGCTTGAATGTGGTTGCTCTAGCAACCTTCTATAGCATAACATCATCCAAGCATTAATGGATGAGTGAAATAGCCTTTTGATCATTCTTCTTTGTAGCTTGCAAGACTTCTTTTTGGGCTTGACTTAAGGAAGCTTCATCTTACGGTTCTGTGTAACCAATTGTTACAATCTCCCATAATTCTTGAGATCCAAGAATTGTCTTCATGCGGATACACCAATTCTCATAGTTATCTTTGGTGAATCGAGACATTTGAAATGGAAGCATTCCATTAGCCATTTTTCTCTCACTCTCTCTTTTTTAACACTCAAGCCTAGCTCTGATACCACTTTCTTGGAATCTAGAGGACTATCACACACTCACTAAAAAAATATAATGGAAGAGACTATTAAAGATAGGAAGAACTCTCTCTATTCACTTATATCTAAGTGGATGTATTACATTTGATATATATAGACTCTCATGAAATACAAAATAGCCCCACTATATAATGTAATAATAAAATAATAAAGACCCCACTCCTCCATTTGGAGAAATAAAATATCACAATTATTTTTTCCCCTACTAATACCAAATTGATGACCCACTAATACAAAAAATTAAATGCATAAAAATANGTTTCACTCCATTATGAGCAATTTTAAGAACATCCCATATTTGCTTGAATGTGGTTGCTCTAGCAACCTTCTATAACATAACATCATCCAAGCATTAATGGATGAGTGAAATAGCCTTTTGATCATTCTTCTTTGTAGCTTGCAAGACTTCTTTTTGGGCTTGACTTAAGGAAGCTTCATCTTACGGTTCTGTGTAACCAATTGTTACAATCTCCCATAATTCTTGAGATCCAAGAATTGTCTTCATGCGGATACACCAATTCTCATAGTTATCTTTGGTGAATCGAGACATTTGAAATGGAAGCATTCCATTAGCCATTTTTCTCTCACTCTCTCTTTTTTAACACTCAAGCCTAGCTCTGATACCACTTTCTTGGAATCTAGAGGACTATCACACACTCACTAAAAAAATATAATGGAAGAGACTATTAAAGATAGGAAGAACTCTCTCTATTCACTTATATCTAAGTGGATGTATTACATTTGATATATATAGACTCTCATGAAATACAAAATAGCCCCACTATATAATGTAATAATAAAATAATAAAGACCCCACTCCTCCATTTGGAGAAATAAAATATCACAATTATTTTTTCCCCTACTAATACCAAATTGATGACCCACTAATACAAAAAATTAAATGCATAAAAATAACTCCTAGAACATGAAAATCCATGTTTATTATTATTTTTTCAACATGAATAGGGGGAGAAAGAATGATAACCAAATACTACTCATAAACTCAACATTGGCATTCTTTTAATTGTTAAAAAATAAAACCATGCATTCGACAAATTATATTCAGATATCTAGAAAAATAGGCTTCAAATTAGAGAGACCTACATTTTTTGGATAGAGAGCAGAGAATGATAGAAAATGAAAAACACATGAAAATATAAATCCCAAAGAAAATAGAAAAAACCACCATCTCCTGCCAAAGACAGAAAAATAATATCAATCGGTCTTAAACTTGTAACTTGAAAAACAAAAGGTGGTGTAGCAAAATATTGGTCGAAGAATTCGTTGGACCTATATTGTGTGATTCTATTGGTGCTTTCTAAGACAACAATCACGCCTTTGTTTTGCTAAAATGAGGAGCAAACAAAGATAATTTGTGATCAAATGAGGAGTAGCAGGATGATACACTTACAAAATGTAGTTTTCCTTCTGTGGGTTTACCTATGTATTGGAAGTAGAAATCCAACCCCATGAATCGGGGGACTAGATACTAATTCAATCTCACAAATCATGGGTTGGTTAGAAGAATTTTTGAAACTGTGCAGATTATAAACTCTAGACCTAGGTGGGTCTGTAGGTATTTACCAAAGAATATAGAGAATTTAGAATTAACAAGACTAACATTCAATTCAATATGCTGCCAACAAATATGAAGTCGAAACCTAAAACATATATTCAAGGAAGACAAAAACCATATGCAAGTAGAGTAAAATCAATCAGAATCAACACATCAATTTTCACGTGAAAAACATGAAACTCAAATAAAAATCGTACGACTTAATCCAACCCTAATCCATTCTACAATTGAAATACAGCTACAAGGCTCAATACTTACTATATGAAGGGTCTCAGAACAATTGCACATAATTAAACTATTTAATGAGTATACATGGCATAGGTCACGTGACGAAAAAACCCATGTAAATTATCGTGTGACGAAGAGTGAAGCCCTAATAGGTAGAGTGCCTCTGCCTGAGAAATGGTTTGGCCAACCGAGCTATAGTTTGGCTAACTGAACAATTCTGGACTTAGTAGAGCAAATGGCAAAGCCATTCGGTCAACAAGGGAACTGAGTAGTAGGTGAAACCGAGCAAGAAATAAGAGCTGGTGTTTATTAGAAACACAATTTTCACAAAGGATGAGATCGAACCAAGGAATAGCTAGGTTATCCGGAGTAATTATAGGTGATGTAAAACTGATAAGGAAGTTTTCTAAATCACAGGAAACATAGATTAAGAAAGATTGGACTACAAAATAGGTGTGTCACCTTGTACAGTCAATAAGGAAACCTTAAAAGAGGGAACAAGCCACTATAAATTCTGGGAAATGCTTGAGTATAATGTACCTGCTTCTTTCTCTGTAATTTTCTTGTTTATTCTCAAAATCCTTACTGACTAAAGCATTGGAATGCCTCCGACTAGACAACCCTTGGTCTCTGACAGTTTGTTCGCTTCGTAGGAAGGTGGTGGACTTTTATTTGTTTCTCTCTAAACTATACATTGGTGTTTTCAATAACCTCAATCTGAGATACAATATTTACCCTTGTATAATTGGCGCCATATGTGAAAATGAAATATTAGATTCAGCCATGTCAAATCTATGGAGTATGCTGGGATCACCACGCAGTGAATAGGAACCTATCGAGTACGACTTTGAAAGTAACTATCAAGTGTCCTTACCCTTAAATAGTGACATCAGGGATGATGCTACTAAAAGTTTGAATGAGGAACGAGTAGATCCTGAAAATGTATCATCTGGGCGGTACCATCCTCGATATGACACCCGACGATATGATGCCTCCTATTCCGAATGGGAGATGTTAACCTTCATGAAACTGGTGTTGTCCTTCTAGGACTGAATTAATGCTTGTGAAGTTATGCTAAAGAGGTTGCAAGAGGAGGAAAAGCTCAGAAAGGAGAGAATGAGGGGCTGAGGAAGTCTGACTACCAGACAAGTAAGATTAAAGATTGTTCCCCAGAGCCTAGCATAGCCCTAGCCCTGACCAACACCTTGGGAGGCTTAGAAAGGACACACCCGATAGGCACAAATGGAGGAAGTTCGCTCAGGTTGAGGATCAGAAGGACAACTGGAGGCGCTTCATAACAAAGGAGCTAGAAAACAGGTTAAAGTGTCATGAGCATAAATCTGCTAGAGAGTTAGCCAAAAGGTCCACAAGCGAATACTTCAGAGGGGTAGTGGTGTCCCCTTTTGTGAAGTGGATAGAGAGGGATAGGATCCCTAGCAAGTTTTTAGGGTTAAGTTTTAAGCTCTATGATGTTAGGATGGATCTGATGACACATAACTACCACTATAAACAGTCTATGGCAGTTCACATGAAGAATGAGGCATTGATGTGCACAATATTCCCTAGGAGTTTGGGGATATTGGCAATGAAGTGATATGATAGCTTTCCAAGGAACTCAACCAATAGTTTGGTATAGTTGATCAAATAATTCACAGCTCGATTCATTACCAGCAATAAGCACCCTAAGGACATTGAGTTGTTACTCTCTTCCTAAACTATGCTAATCCACTAGATCTTTTTGGGCATGGATAGCAGTTGTGACTGCACTATACTGTTATTTGTAAGGCATACTTTTATATGTGCGTATTCTCTTATGTGTTTGTGAAAATATGTTGAACTTAAAGAATTAGTGCAAAACTCCATATGGGTGCTCACTTAACTAATTATTCTGTAAATGTAGTTTGATCAGTTGTTAAGTTCAATAATTAGTGCAAAACTCCAATTCTTGAACCACCTTCTCAATCAAGCTTATTTAATTTTCCAAGTAAGCTTACATTTTTCATTCCATGTTGATCCATTCTTACTATACCAAGCATGAACCACAATTACTTTGGGCAACCAACTCTTGATGGTAAAACCTTGACACTAATTTATTCTTAAGGGTTGAAAAATGCTAAAAATGGGAAGTGATGTGTCAATCTCATATGATATAATATGGTTTTAAGTGTTTTGAAAAAGTAAATATGGTATAGTTAAAAGTGGATTATGTGTAGTTTATATGCTAAAGTGAACTTGAATTGGTGTAATAGCATGGCAATAGATTGGCAGTTTCATGTCTTAGTTGTAGATGATACCATCATAGATAGAAAACTTATTGTGGACTTCTCAAGAGCTCATCATGCCAATATCTANAGGACTTCTCAAGAGCTCATCATGCCAATATCTATTTGTTAAGAAGCACTGAAAATTATTGAGACATGAAATTTTCAATATTGGATCCTTTTGTTCTCTTGAATTTTGATAATGCACAAAATGGATTTATGCAAAATCAATCAAGAATCTAATGTTGTGTATGATAGTGTATGTGATGGGGATGCTTAAAACAACAAGTGACAAGAGATTAAGTTGTTCGGCTTGGGTGACCTACTCCATTGGAAATGATGACGGTGGCTGAAGAGTTTTATTACTCNCAAGTGACAAGAGATTAAGTTGTTCGGCTTGGGTGACCTACTCCATTGGAAATGATGACGGTGGCTGAAGAGTTTTATTACTCAATGTGTGGTGTGCTATGATATGTGTGATGCTCCTCATGTGTAGGTGGGGTTTACAATTTATAGGGAAGTACTACTTCATAGAACCTCAAAGGGAGCCTTGATTGAGGTGTCATTACGGAAAGCCTTGATTGAGGTGTTACCCTCATAATGGGAGAGCGGGGTGAATCCATGATGCCGGCTTAACGGGCGAGGAGGTTGATGCTGGCGAGATGGTTGTAATATCCCGAATGTTAAAAGGTAAAGATATTAATTAGGCCATCTAACTTGGTAACAAAGTGTAAGTTCTTATTAATTATCAAGGTTAGTTACTAAACTTACTTGATTACATTGTAAAGAATTGTACACATACAATATATTATATCATATATAATATATATGCATTCGAGAAGACCTATAACCATAAATAGTAATTCATGTATGTGGGTATGTCGGTGAACATAGAAATTGGCTAATGTGATATAGGTAAGTTTATAGGTATGTAGTCCATGAGTGGAAATGAGTTAGTCTATCATAGATTACTGTAATGTAGGTGTTAATATGTTTGACCCTCGTGGTAAATATGTGTTCTTGACAATTGTTGTCACTCCCCAATTTTCAGTAAAGCATGATTTAATAAAAAGAGATATTTATCCCAAATACTCTTACCAGTTTACAATAATAATTGAATAAAATAAAAAATTTGGTTTTATATATATATATATATATATATATTTTTTTTCTTTTTTTCAAAATTTTTGATAGAGTTTCATTTGAAAATTGGACNTTGAATAAAATAAAAAATTTGGTTTTATATATATATATATATATATATATTTTTTTTCTTTTTTTCAAAATTTTTGATAGAGTTTCATTTGAAAATTGGACTTCTAATCAGCTAGGAAGAGTATCCTTGTGCGAGCATAACATAATTTAAACTAACTAAACATTCACAACATGCCTCCATAAAAAATATAATCCAACTAAATTTGGGTTGACAATTAAAGGCCCGCAAAGTCCTCCAAATTTTGGATACATCAAATACCAATATATACCATAACTTAGTACACAAATTCATAACTTTATATTACAATACCCAAAATAATAATCCCTCCATGAGATGATCAAGTGTACACCACAAATGCCTCAAGACAACTTTTTCAAACACAATGTTTGAGTACTAACATTTCTACATAAGTTCTAAAGGTAAATACAAAAAGGCTCTAAAAGAGATTCTTTCTAGTCCAAGCTCCCATAAGTATTTCATCACCTATGCCCCAGGATGTATGCTAGTCTTTAAAAATATTAGTAAGGGATCAGCAATCAAAACTCAGTATAATAATCCTTTTCACAAATATTTACAAAGTTTTAAATACCAACATTCCACATACCATATGAATAAGTAATAAAAGCTTTCTATAATTAAGTATAGGTACAAGATTATAAGTAAAATATTTATAAAAATTTCCCAACATCTCATCATTAGAAATATACAAGGTATAAATTAAAGGTTTATATATTTAAAGCCAAAACATCATAGCAAATACTTTGCATGCCTTGCATACGAACAATATAATCAATCATACCAATTCACGCATAAACCATCCCCGGGGAAACATTTGATTTTTGCACCCTATGGTCTCATCGCCCTTCTTACTTTTCAAGAGGAAAATGTAGGGCACAACTTGTGACACCACATAGGCCATCACTGAAAATCACTATGATAACCAATCCCCCTTAGGACTAGTAGCCGTCTTGGAAACACACTCAATAGGCTCCAATTGACTACTAACCCTCTGTCTGTCAGTATCGAGCATACATTTTTCAAAAATCATTACTTTCTATATCCATAAATCTTTTTTGAAAACACAGGCCATAACCTTGACATTTTATGAAACATATAGTAGGCTCAAATCTCAAAATTTGTATTTTCAAATCAACACAACCAATTCCAAGAGAATAAATCATATATATTATGTATAAGATCATAACATACTTCCAAACTCCCAAATCATAGATTTAATCAAATACTAATATCTAAAAATTAAACTAAGGTTTCAAACCTACAACACTAAAATCATTTTCATTTATAACATAATGAGTCATATATATTATGTACAAGATCATAGTACACTTCAAAACCCCTAAATCATAGTTTTAATCAAATACTCACAACTAAAATCAAACTAAGGTTCAAACCCAAACCACTAAAATCTTTTTTATGTATGTAGGTTCACAATTCATGGCATACTCAACAGTAAATCAAAGTTTATAACAAGTATTTTGCCATCAAACGCATAGTAAGCTTTAACTAACAAAAATAAATGAGATGCACAGTGTAAATTCAAGAGAGAGGAAAACTCCACCCAAGAATCAATAATTTTAAGCCAAGTTTCTAGGATTTTTAAGCAAAACCCAAACTTTATAGACATTCTTCTTTCCTTTTCTCTTTCCCTTTATCTTCTCATAGGGTTCTAAGAGGTATTAGGTGAGAGTGGAATGAAAGAATGGGAGAAATGGGACTGAAATTGAGGTTTTAAATCTAAAAGTCCCGAAATTTATTGTTCATGGGGCAAAAAAATTTATTTTTCTCCAAAATTATGGTTTTGTCTTAAAAAAATCCAATTTGATCTCTATGACTACCCTAAGGTTTTTCGACATTCCAGATTCATTGTTAATGTTATTTTATCCTTAAAAAATTTAGTTTTATGATTTTTCTCAAAACTAAAGTTAATTTATACCCGAAATACTAAAATTACTATTTGACCCCTCCAAACTATTATATGAGTTAAACGTCTATTCTAAGTTTTTCGGACCTCCCGGATTCAATGGTAATATTATTTTAATTTGAAAACATTAATATATCTACTTAGTTACCCTTATAAAACTTAAACACCTCCAAAAATTAATTTTGACCCAAAAATCAATATGTATGTGTCTCACACTTACACAACTATTCTTTTAACAACGATTCGAAGTTTCTCTCATCTATTTAATCATTTTAAAAATACTAATAAGTTAATATCATTTATATTTATATAACACACGGGATCTCACAATCCACCCCACTTAAAATAAGTTTCGTCCCCGAAACTTGTTACTAACCTCCATGGTCGAAAAGATGTGGATATTGTACTTGCATATCGATCTCCAATTCTCAAGTAGCTTCTTCGACGCCATGGTTTTGCCATAACACCTTCACAAGAGGGATAACTTTGTTACGTAGAACTTGTTCCCTCCTATCAAGAATTTTCATTGGCGCTCCATTGTAGCTCACATCCTCTTGTATTTGGNTGCACAGTGTAAATTCAAGAGAGAGGAAAACTCCACCCAAGAATCAATAATTTTAAGCCAAGTTTCTAGGATTTTTAAGCAAAACCCAAACTTTATAGACATTCTTCTTTCCTTTTCTCTTTCCCTTTATCTTCTCATAGGGTTCTAAGAGGTATTAGGTGAGAGTGGAATGAAAGAATGGGAGAAATGGGACTGAAATTGAGGTTTTAAATCCAAAAGTCCCGAAATTTATTGTTCATGGGGCAAAAAAATTTATTTTTCTCCAAAATTATGGTTTTGCCTTAAAACAATCCAATTTGATCTCTATGACTACCCTAAGGTTTTTCGACATTCCAGATTCATTGTTAATGTTATTTTATCCTTAAAAAATTTAGTTTTATGATTTTTCTCAAAACTAAAGTTAATTTATACCCGAAATACTAAAATTACTATTTGACCCCTCCAAACTATTATATGAGTTAAACGTCTATTCTAAGTTTTTCGGACCTCCCGGATTCAATGGTAATATTATTTTAATTTGAAAACATTAATATATCTACTTAGTTACCCTTATAAAACTTAAACACCTCCAAAAATTAATTTTGACCCAAAAATCAATATGTATGTGTCTCACACTTACACAACTATTCTTTTAACAACGATTCGAAGTTTCTCTCATCTATTTAATCATTTTAAAAATACTAATAAGTTAATATCATTTATATTTATATAACACACGGGATCTCACAATCCACCCCACTTAAAATAAGTTTCGTCCCCGAAACTTGTTACTAACCTCCATGGTCGAAAAGATGTGGATATTGTACTTGCATATCGATCTCCAATTCTCAAGTAGCTTCTTCGACGCCATGGTTTTGCCATAACACCTTCACAAGAGGGATAACTTTGTTACGTAGAACTTGTTCCCTCCTATCAAGAATTTTCATTGGCGCTCCATTGTAGCTCACATCCTCTTGTATTTGGATGTCTTGCCAATCAAGAATATGAGATGTGTTGGGCTCACATTTTCTTAGCATGGAAACATGGAACACGTCATGAACTCCCGAAAGTTGAGGTGGTAGAGCAAGCTTGTATGCTACCATCCCTACTCATTTCACTATCTCAAAAGGCCCAATGTACCTTGGAGCCAACTTCCCAAAACGAAATACTCCTTTCTAGGGTGACAACTTCAAGAACACATAGTCATCCTTTTAAAATCTAATGGCCTCCTCCTCCTATCCACCTAAATCTTATGTCAGCTTTGAGCTATGTGTAGTCGTTTCTGAATTAATTTTACCTTTTAATTAGTCTCTCTCATTATCTCCGGACCAAATAAACTACCATCCCCACTTTCGACCAACACAAGGGCGATCTACAAGGTCTCCCATATAATGTTTCATAAGGTGACATGCCAATGCTAGATTGAAAACTATTGTTATATTTAAATTCTACCAATGAAAAATGATCACTCCAACTTCCCTTAAAGTCCAACACACAAGCTTGTAACATGTCCTCCAAAATTTGTATCACCTCTTAGATTGGTCATCCGTTTGTGGATGAAAGGCAGTGTTAAAGTGTAACTCTGTCCTCATGGCTCTTTGTAGACTTGCCAAAATTACTCCACAAAATGAGAATCACGATCTAACAAAATAGAGAATGGAACTCCATGTAGTCTAAAAATCTTAAAAATAGAAAGTTTGTTCAAGGTCTCCAAAGTGTTAGTGGTCTTCATACTCAAGAAATGAGCGGCCTTGGTAAGTTTATCTATAATAACCCATATGAAATTATGCCCTCGCAAAGTCCTCAAAAAATCAGACACAAAATTCATGGTGATGTTATCTCACTTCCACTCTGGGATAGGTAAGGACTGTAGTAATACTCTGGATTTTTGATGCTTCACCTTCACCTGCTGACACATTGCACAACGTGCTGAACTTTGCTAGATCATTCTTCATTCTCTTCCACCAATATTGACGTTTCATGTCTCTATACATTTTTTGTGCCACTGTGTTGGATAGCAAACTTAGAGCAATGACACTCTCCAAGTATCTCCTCATTTAGGGATAAATCATCTTGTACACATAGCTTTTCCCCATATCTCAGTTTTCCATTCCTCAAAGACCAACCTTCAACTACATCCCCATTTTCCAATTGAGCTTAAATCAACTTTAAGTAAGGATCCAAACATTGTAACTCAACAACCCTATGTTCGAGGGTAGGTTGAGCCATAAGGTTAAACAAGCATGGCCGGGATCCATCTCCTCCAACCCATAGATCATAGTCTCCAAGTGCATCCATCATCTTCTATTTACTTGTCAACATACCACTAACTTCACCATGGGACTTTCTACTCAAAGCATCTGCAATCACATTATCCTTCCCAAGATGATAGCTAAGGGTAAAGTTATAATATTCTAGATACTTCATCCATCGTCGTTGGTGAACATTCAGATCCTTTTGTGTGAATATGTACTTCAAACTCTTGTGATCGTAGTATGCTTGAAACTATTCTCCATACGAGTAACAACGCCATAATTTGAGAGAAAATACAACAGCGGCAAGTTCCAATCATGTGTGGGATAATTTTGCTCATGGGTCTTCAATTGTCTTGAACCATAAGCGATGACATTCCCGTGCTGCATCAACATACACCCAAGTCCTCGTAATGAAGCATCCACATAAATGTCATAGCCCTCACCACTAGCAAGTATAATGAGAACAGGTGCATTGGTTAACCTTATCTTCAAAATCTCAAAAAATTGCTTACAATCTTCATTCCACTCAAAATTTTTCCCATTTTGAGTAAGTTGCGTCAACGACAAAAATATACGAGAGAATCCCTCTACGAATCTTTGATAATAACCAACTAGTCCCAAGAAGCTTCGGACCTCAGTCACATTCTTGGGTCGATCTCATTTCAAAATCGCTTCTATCTTGGACGGATCCACTGACACTGCTTCCTTGGATACTAAATGTCTCAAAAACTTGACTTCTCTCATCCAAAACTCACATTTTCTTTTCTTAGCATATAGCTTGTGTTCCCTCAATGTTTGCAAAACTAGCTTGAGTTATAGCGTGTGCTTCTCATGTGTTTTAGAATAGATGAGGATGTAGTCAATGAAGACAACGACGAATTGGTCAAGATAGGGCTAAAACACACGATGCATCAAGTCCATAAAATTCGTAGCTGCATTCATGAATCCAAACGACATCACCACAAACTCAAAGTGCTCATACCTTATCTAAAAAGCGGTCTTAGGAATATCTTCAGCTCTAATTCTCAATATATGGTATCCCATGCAGAGATCAATCTTTGTATAATAGCGAGAACCCTTCAATTGATCTAAAAAGGTTGTCAATGCGGGTTAGAGAATACTTATTCTTTATAGTCACCCGGCTCAACTTCATATAGTCCACACACAATCTAAGGGTTTCATCTTTTTTCTTCACAAAGAGGAAGGAAGAACCCCAAGGTGAAGTACTGAACTGTATAAACCCAAGGATAAGAAACTCATTTAGTTGTTTCCTTAACTCTTTTAACTCCAACAGCACCATTCGATAAGGAGCAATGGATATTAGTTTCGTGTCAGGGTAAAGCTCAATAGAAAACTCCACTTCCCTCAATGGAGGTAATCTAGGCAACTCGTTGGGAAAAACTTCAAGAAAGTTGAAAACTACAAGAATAAAAATGGACTCCACATCGTCCCATTCCTCTCTAGAAATGTGGGATAAGAAAATTAGGCCACTCCTAATATCAACCTTTAGAACGTGTTTCTCCGTCGTATGGAGATGTCGAGGGATACTATTTTCACCCATGAAATAAAAAACTATATCCCCCGGTGCACGAAATACCACTTTCTTCTAGTAGCAATCCATAGTAATATGGCAGGAAGAGTGTAAATCCAATCTGAAATAAACATCATATCCCATCATCTCCAAAGCAATTAAATCTACCCTCAACTCTTTCTCTCCAAAGCGAAGTATACATTTTCTACACACTCTAGTTGTCTCCAAACAATCCCTGGTAGGTAGATCTACATATAGCATATAATCCAAAGGCTCAAACTCCAAACCCAATGCAATGGCATATGATGTACAAATAAAAGAATGAGTTTTTCCAGGATCAAACAAGATACGAGCCCATGAATTATAGAGAAGAATCATACCCTCCATTACTGCATTAGAAGCACTCCCATTAGGCTAAACTAAACCATAAATGTGAGCTAAGGTATTAGTGCCCTGAGTCTTGGCCCCCTGTTTCTTTTGTTGAGTTTGTTGTTGTGGCTGAGATTTGAACTGAGTGGTCTGGGGCTGTTGTGGTACTATTTGTACGTGAGCATAAGAAGTCTGCTGATATGGTAATTTTGTGGACCGTTGATAAAATCCCCTGCTACTCTATCCCTATGGTGAAGAAGCTACTAACAAGTAATGACTCCTAAGGTGACTTGTGCCACCACACTCATAACACCACTTCAAGTGTGTCGGCACTCTCTCAATGTGGCCTCATGGTCTTGAACTTTGTGCATAGCTTCACTCACTCCCTTAACCCACACTACGTTCTGAACGCTGGTATGGAGTATCCCTATGATGTCCACCACTACCATTACTAGTCTTGGATTGACTCTTCTTATGTTAGCGGGGCTCTCAAATGACTTGAGTTTCCTCCCAATCTCTCTCCACTAGGGTAGCCCGCTCAACTAATTATCCAAAGTCACGAATGTGAAAAGCTACCAATTTCTCCCCAATAGATGGTTTCAAACCATTCTCAAATAATTTGGCCTTCTTGGCATCAGTTGATACATACTCTGTAGCAAAGTGGAAAAGTACCACTAATTAACCCTAATTAGTGTGTAAACTATAATGATTAAGTAATCAACTTTGTAAGGTAAAACAACTAAAAATTGTCAATTAGGAGTAATTATAATTTGTGTGAAAATTAAAGTTTTAAATACTTTATGATTAAATTTTAGGGTCTAATGCAGAAATACTGGATAATACAAGGCAATTTTGTAAAACATGAAACAACAAAGGAGTAAAGTGTAATATAGACACATGGAACATCTAGCACGCGACACATGGATCAACTGTAAGGCACCTTGAAGCTTAAGAACACGAGACTTGGAATCTACTATAAGGCAACACCATCCGGATGGTGATCCTAGGGTCCAGATGGTCACTAGGTGGCAAAACCTTACTTCTCCACCTCAGCCTTACTTTACACCTCATGCTTGCCTTTTGACTATAAATAGGGGACTCCTTCTTCATTCCAAGGAGGCCGGCTATCCAAGAGCCAAGACAGAGATCCAAAGAAAGAAAGAAAGAAAGAAAGTCAGGAGCCGGTCTGTCCTACACCAATACTTTGAAATTCTACATTTTTGTTATATCTTTCCATTCAGATAGCTGAACTACCGCCAATTTTTTGTCTTAATTGATAATAAAGGTGGTTGTGTTTCAGTTGTTCCTTGCGAAAGACGCGTCAGTCTTTTATTTACTGTTGTAATGAAACCTACCCGCACTCCTCGCTTGTCTTTAGCGATGGGGCGTGAGTAGTTACTTATACCCTTCAGTGAAGGGTGAACATATGTATAATATTGGTTGGATTCTGGAAATGCTGATGTTTATTTATATCTTTATCTATATATGTATTATAAGCTTCATGGATGATACAATGATATGCGTAGTTTCGGTGCTGTACCTGGAATTATGTCATCAGTGCATCATCAACCTGCCGGTAAAACAACCATGACATTCTTATCGGTATGGCTAGTCCTCCACCGGAACGCTGAGGATGTTTAACTGTTGCATGGTACTAAACCTAAATGATCCTCATGAATGACTTGTCCTTCTGGATTGTTAGGGTTGTTCTTATATAATAATACTGTCAGATGAATATCTATGGTGTTCCTATCGATATGGCTAGTCCTCCACCGGAACGCTAAAGATGTTCTACTGTAGCATGTTACAACTATCAGATTAATGACCTAAGTGATTCTCATGAATGGCTTGTCCTTCTAGATTACTAAGATCGTTTAACTAGTATAAATGATAATATTCCTAGTTGAACAACCATGACATTCCTATCGGTATGGTTTATCCTCTACCAGAACGCTGAAGATGTTTAACTAGTATATATGTATCACAGATGAAGTCAAATGAATAATTCAAGTATTCATCATGAATGACTTGTCCTTCTAGTTTGCTTGGATTAATCACTTGATACATCTATAACCAGCTAACTTAAGAAGTTGTTGTGTTATGACTAATACCACCAGTTGACCTAAGAAGTGGCTGTGTTATGATTTATTATATACTCACCTACTATTATGGAGACAAATGAATAATTCAAGTAATTCTCATGAACGACTTATCCTTCTGGTTTGCTTGGATTAATCAATTGTCATGGATACCATCATCTAAACTAAGAAGTTGTTGTGTGATGGTTTAAATACATTAGACCTACCGGTTGACTTTCCAGTAAAATGGGAGTTAATTGTTATAAGGTAGCATTTCCAGTACTTAACCAATATAAAGCAAATGGAATCCCTAAACTGAAGGGTATCTTTTATATTCTTGTCATTAATACGCTTACCTACATACTTTATTTAATTAAACTAGTTGTTAATCTAAGCTCACATCACAAGCTATCAAACGATACACTACTTCAAACAACAACTTTACTGTTTTTATTTTAAAATCTAAATTACTAAAA
>CAUOFW020002837.1:365445-383585 GCA_963454935.2 Ilex paraguariensis
TAGCAATACCCAAAATAATTGTGACACTTAAAAATATGATTAATACCTAAAACATGAATATTATGAATATTTTTAACACTTTATGACAAAAAATGGGGGCATGCAGGATGTAGTTTGCACACAGATATGACTATGCAATTGACGTCATAGCAAGGCCACAGAGAAGTTGGTTAGTTGCATTGATTTCTTTGATGTCACAATTCTTTTTGGCGGATTCAAAATATTTGATAACTATGGATATCGGAATGGTTGAAAGTACAAGTTCAAACAAATATCAAAGTATCAAACCCAGATTCGATGGAATGGTCGAAAACCTAAATTTACGCGAATACTTAGATTTCGCAATGAATTTGTGGGCGAATGCTTTCCAACTTAGGGAGAAGGATGTAGAACAGGTGACAAGAATTTTGGTATTTTATTTAAACGTTGTTAATGTCGTTCAATTAGGGAATTCCATAAGATTTGATTTTTATTTCCTAATTTAAATAAGATAGTATTTTATTTTAATTAATGGTTTAACTAGGATTTTTTTTAATTTGGTTTCCTAATTTAATTAGGATTCCCACCTATTTGGTTATTTTTTATCAGCTTTAGATCACCCCTTTCTTTGCTCGTGCCGGAGATAGGATAATTTACTACACAGTTGCAAGTAAGAGTTAGCCATATTAAAGAGTCGAGTCACTTAGCTTAACTTATACTTTAACTCTCGGGAAACTAGCCAGTGGTTTAGGATTTTTACTATTATATAAACTCATGTAAGCCTTAGGGCTCAATGGCTTTTGACAAATTCATAATATTAAGAGTGATGTCTCTTTTCTTCCCAATTTTTCTAGTACTTTTAGGAATCAATAGATTTATTAAAGCCTTTAGATTTTGTATTCTACGGAATGAACAGACATAGAGTAGGATCCTAAACTAGTTTTTGAGCCCAAATCAACAATTTAGTTTTCCCTTTTGTCAAGTATACCCTTATTTTATACACTTCCATGCATCACTTTAGGTGGATGATTTGTGGTGTAGCTTAATTCTCATGTGACCGCAGTGTGTAATTTTGGNTCAAACCCAGATACATCAAATACCAATATATACCACAACTTAGTACACAAAGTCAAAACTTTACAGTACAATACCCAAAATAATAATCCCTCTCTGGGATGATCAAGTGTACCCCACAAATGCCTAAAGACAACTTTTTCAAACACAATGTTTGAGTGCTAACATTTTTACATAAATTCTAAAGGTAAATACAAAAAAGGCTCCAAAAGAGATTCTTTCTAATCCAAGCTCCCACAAGTATTCCATCACTTATGCCCCATGATGTATGCTAATCTCTGAAAATATTAGTAAGGGATCAGCAATCAAAACTCAATCGGATAATCATTTTTTCAAGCATTTACAAAGTTTTAAATACCAACATTCCACATACCATACGAATAAGCAATGAAAGCTTTCTATAATTAAGTATAGGTGCTAGATAATAAGTAAAGTGTTTATAAAAATTTTCCAACATGTAATCATTAGAAATATACAATGTATAAATTAAAGGTTTATATATTTAAAGCCAAAACATCATAACAAATACTATGTATGCCTCGCATACGGACAATATAATCAATTATACCAGTTCACGCATGAACCATCCCGGGGAAAACATTTGGTTCTTGCACCCTAGGGTCTCATTGCCCTTCTTGCTTTTCAAGGGGAATATGTAGGGCACAATTTGTAACACCATATAGGCCATCACCGAAAACCACTAGCATAATCAATTCCCCTTAGGACTAGTAGTCGTCTTGGCAACCCACTCAATAGGTTCCAATCGACTACTGACCCTCTCCTTGTCAGTATCGAGAATACATTTTTTTAAAATGATTATTATCTATATCAATAAATTCTTTTGAAAACACAAGTCATAACCTTGATATTTTATCAAACATATAGTAGGCTCAAATCTCAAAATTTACATTTTCAAAACAACACAACCAATTCCAAGAGAATAAGTCATATATATTATGTACAAGATCATAACATACTTCAAAACTCCCAAATCATAGGTTTAATCAAATACCCATAACTAAAATCAAACTAGAATATTAAACCTACAATACTAAAATCGTTTTCATTTCCAAGAGAATAAGTCATATATATTATGTACAAGATTATAGTACACTTCAAAACCCCCAAATCTTAGGTTCAATCAAACACGCATAACTAAAATCAAACTAGGGTTCAAACCACAACACTAAAATCATTTTTATGCATGTAGGTTCACAATTCATGGCATACTCAACAATAAATCAAGGTTCATAACAAGTATTTTGTCATCAAACACATAGTAAGATTTAACTAAAGAAAATAAATAAGATGCACAATGTAAATGCAAGAGAGAGGAAAACTCCGCCTAAGAATTAAAAATTCCAAGCCAAGTTCCTAAGATTTCCAAGCAAACCCCAAGTTTTAGAAACCTTCTTTCTTTTTCTCTTTCCCTTTATCTTCTTCTAGGGTTCTAAGAGGTATTGAGTGAGAATGGAATGAAAGAATAGGAGAAAAGAGACTAAAATTGGGGTTTTAAACCCTGCAGTCCTGAAATATACTGTTCATGGGGCAAAAAAATATATATTTTTTCTGAAATTATGGTTTTACTACTAAACATTACAATTTGATCCTTATGACTACCCTAAGGTTTTTTGACATTTTGGATTTATTTTTAATGTTATTTTAACCTAAAAATATTTATTTTTATGATTTATCTCAAAGCTAAAGTTAATTTACAACCGAAACATTAAAATTACTATTTTACCCCTCTGAATTGCTATATGAACTAAACGTCTATTCTAAATTTTTTGGACCTCCCAGATTGAATGGTAAAGTTATTTTGACTTAAAAACATTAATATATCTACTTAGTTACCCTTATCAATCTTAAACACCTCCAAAAATAAAATTTGACTCAAAAGTCAATACGTCCGTACCTCAAACTTAAGCAACTATTTATTTAACAATGATTTGACGTTTCTCTCATCATTTTAATTATTTTAAAAATGCTAGCAAGTTAATATCATTTATATTATATAACACACGGGATCTCACAATTGTGGAATTGTTATGATATCATTTACTATTAAATTCTGATTTTTTATGAGGTTTGTAAATTTATTCCTCTATTATTTGTGAAGGTTTTGAATACATGTTTTGAAGTGTATACCTAGTCCAACTAGTAGAGGTAGACTATTACTTATGGATTGTCAAGCTTACACAATCTTAACATTTTTTAGATATTAAAAAATGCTTGGAATTTTTAATTTTGTGCAAATCAACGGTTTAGTTCTATTATTTTCCTTTTATATACCCTTCTTTTACACAATTCCTTACATCAGTTGTCAGAGTCCAGTTATGTTCTTGTCACCATACCAACAAGAAGGAAACCTGTGAAGGAAATCTATGAGACCAAGAACAACGCGAAGGAGGGAGGATACAAGAGTAATTTTAGGCGTTAATCCAACAAATATCGACCTTAACTGCCATTGTTCAACAACAACTATAGCAGCAGAAACCACAATGACAACCTCAAAATTCACAATAAGTGGAGGCATTTTTTTTATAGCAACCAAGATTTTGACTCGAACTCAGAAGAGGCATTTTTTTTTATAGCAATTCATCTTCTCTATTGTTAGAAATTTATTGGGATATACTCCCAATATTCAATGAAATCTTGGAGGATGGTTCTTTTATTCTCATAAAAGATAATGGTGAATCCCCAATGTATGACGAATATCCCATGGATCATCATTGTAGCAATACCCAAAATAATTGTGACACTTAAAAATATGATTAATACCTAAAACATGAATATTATGAATATTTTTAACACTTTATGACAAAAAATGGGGGCATGCAGGATGTAGTTTGCACACAGATATGACTATGCAATTGACGTCATAGCAAGGCCACAGAGAAGTTGGTTAGTTGCATTGATTTCTTTGATGTCACAATTCTTTTTGGCGGATTCAAAATATTTGATAACTATGGATATCGGAATGGTTGAAAGTACAAGTTCAAACAAATATCAAAGTATCAAACCCAGATTCGATGGAATGGTCGAAAACCTAAATTTACGCGAATACTTAGATTTCGCAATGAATTTGTGGGCGAATGCTTTCCAACTTAGGGAGAAGGATGTAGAACAGGTGGCAAGAATTTTGGTATTTTATTTAAATGTTGTTAATGTCGTTCAATTAGGGAATTCCATAAGATTTGATTTTCATTTCCTAATTTAAATAAGATAGTATTTTATTTTAATTAATGGTTTAACTAGGATTTTTTTTAATTTGGTTTCCTAATTTAATTAGGATTCCCACCTATTTGGTTATTTTTTATCAGCTTTAGATCACCCCTTTCTTTGCTCGTGCCGGAGATAGGATAATTTACTACACAGTTGCAAGTAAGAGTTAGCCATATTAAAGAGTCGAGTCACTTAGCTTAACTTATACTTTAACTCTCGGGAAACTAGCCAGTGGTTTAGGATTTTTACTATTATATAAACTCATGTAAGCCTTAGGGCTCAATGGCTTTTGACAAATTCATAATATTAAGAGTGATGTCTCTTTTCTTCCCAATTTTTCTAGTACTTTTAGGAATCAATAGATTTANTAAAATTACTATTTTACCCCTCTGAATTGCTATATGAACTAAACGTCTATTCTAAGTTTTTTGGACCTCCCAGATTGAATGGTAAAGTTATTTTGACCTAAAAACATTAATATATCTACTTTGTTACCCTTATCAATCTTAAACACCTCCAAAAATAAAATTTGACCCAAAAGTCAATACGTCCGTACCTCAAACTTAAGCAACTATTTATTTAACAATGATTTGAAGTTTCTCTCATCATTTTAATCATTTTAAAAATGCTAGCAAGTTAATATCATTTATATTATATAACACACGGGATCTCANACAAGAATTTTGGTATTTTATTTAAACGTTGTTAATGTCGTTCAATTAGGGAATTCCATAAGATTTGATTTTTATTTCCTAATTTAAATAAGATAGTATTTTATTTTAATTAATGGTTTAACTAGGATTTTTTTTAATTTGGTTTCCTAATTTAATTAGGATTCCCACCTATTTGGTTATTTTTTATCAGCTTTAGATCACCCCTTTCTTTGCTCGTGCCGGAGATAGGATAATTTACTACACAGTTGCAAGTAAGAGTTAGCCATATTAAAGAGTCGAGTCACTTAGCTTAACTTATACTTTAACTCTCGGGAAACTAGCCAGTGGTTTAGGATTTTTACTATTATATAAACTCATGTAAGCCTTAGGGCTCAATGGCTTTTGNCCCTTTTATATACCCTTCTTTTACACAATTCCTTACATCAGTTGTCAGAGTCCAGTTATGTTCTTGTCACCATACCAATAAGAAGGAAACCTGTGAAGGAAATCTATGAGACCAAGAACAACGCGAAGGAGGGAGGATACAAGAGTAATTTTAGGCGTTAATCCAACAAATATCGACCTTAACTGCCATTGTTCAACAACAACTATAGCAGCAGAAACCACAATGACAACCTCAAAATTCACAATAAGTGGAGGCATTTTTTTTATAGCAACCAAGATTTTGACTCGAACTCAGAAGAGGCATTTTTTTTTATAGCAATTCATCTTCTCTATTGTTAGAAATTTATTGGGATATACTCCCAATATTCAATGAAATCTTGGAGGATGGTTCTTTTATTCTCATAAAAGATAATGGTGAATCCCCAATGTATGACGAATATCCCGTGGATCATCATTGTAGCAATACCCAAAATAATTGTGACACTTAAAAATATGATTAATACCTAAAACATGAATATTATGAATATTTTTAACACTTTATGACAAAAAATGGGGGCATGCAGGA
Source organism: Ilex paraguariensis (assembly GCA_963454935.2). Lineage (NCBI taxonomy): Eukaryota > Viridiplantae > Streptophyta > Magnoliopsida > Aquifoliales > Aquifoliaceae > Ilex > Ilex paraguariensis. The sequence continues at coordinate 371,347 of CAUOFW020002837.1, forward strand.
TGTAGTTTGCACACAGATATGACTATGCAATTGACGTCATAGCAAGGCCACAGAGAAGTTGGTTAGTTGCATTGATTTCTTTGATGTCACAATTCTTTTTGGCGGATTCAAAATATTTGATAACTATGGATATCGGAATGGTTGAAAGTACAAGTTCAAACAAATATCAAAGTATCAAACCCAGATTCGATGGAATGGTCGAAAACCTAAATTTACGCGAATACTTAGATTTCGCAATGAATTTGTGGGCGAATGCTTTCCAACTTAGGGAGAAGGATGTAGAACAGGTGGCAAGAATTTTGGTATTTTATTTAAATGTTGTTAATGTCGTTCAATTAGGGAATTCCATAAGATTTGATTTTCATTTCCTAATTTAAATAAGATAGTATTTTATTTTAATTAATGGTTTAACTAGGATTTTTTTTAATTTGGTTTCCTAATTTAATTAGGATTCCCACCTATTTGGTTATTTTTTATCAGCTTTAGATCACCCCTTTCTTTGCTCGTGCCGGAGATAGGATAATTTACTACACAGTTGCAAGTAAGAGTTAGCCATATTAAAGAGTCGAGTCACTTAGCTTAACTTATACTTTAACTCTCGGGAAACTAGCCAGTGGTTTAGGATTTTTACTATTATATAAACTCATGTAAGCCTTAGGGCTCAATGGCTTTTGACAAATTCATAATATTAAGAAACTAGCCAGTGGTTTAGGATTTTTACTATTATATAAACTCATGTAAGCCTTAGGGCTCAATGGCTTTTGACAAATTCATAATATTAAGAAACTAGCCAGTGGTTTAGGATTTTTACTATTATATAAACTCATGTAAGCCTTAGGGCTCAATGGCTTTTGACAAATTCATAATATTAAGAGTGATGTCTCTTTTCTTCCCAATTTTTCTAGTACTTTTAGGAATCAATAGATTTATTAAAGCCTTTAGATTTTGTATTCTACGGAATGAACAGACATAGAGTAGGATCCTAAACTAGTATTTGAGCCCAAATCAACAATTTAGTTTTCCCTTTTGTCAAGTATACCCTTATTTTATACACTTCCATGCATCACTTTTGGTGGATGATTTGTGGTGTAGCTTAATTCTCATGTGACCGCAGTGTGTAATTTTGGGCAACGAGATGAGGTTTTGTTTGGGGGACTCAACATTTGCGATGAAAAGTGTGTTTCATGTATAAATTTGGACATTTTTGTCCACCCTCTTTTGTTCCATGTGCACTTGGAATAAAAAAGGTGTTGGATGTAGAAGTTCGTTCAATAAGATTGGTTTTGTGCATTTGGCATAAAAAGAATATCGAAGGTGCAATTTTGGACAGCAAGGTTCGATTTATTTTGCATATGTCATGCATATTGGGTATAAAATGTGTAATCTTGAACGAAAAAATTATATTTTGTTTGTGGGTTTGCTAGGAGGTTTTTGACCTTTTAGAGTTGCTTTAGTCGCTTTCCTGTCTCAACTAAGTTAATTCATGATATTGTGTTCTACAAATCTAGAAGATTTTTGGTATGCTAATAAAATTTGGGAACCAAACGAGATATATGACTTGTTTTTGATACGACTTTGGCTATTTAGGTTTTTTTGTATCATATAGTGCCTACAGACATGTACAATTTTTAGTATATACATGCAATCAATTTATGTATACAAACAACATGCAAAGAGCATAACATCTATGCAGGAACACTGGATTTTTTTTTTACTTTGTTTTTGCTCTTTAGTATTTTAAGTAAGTTTTTTTAATCGTTAGATGTCAGTCGATTATGAAATATCATTTGAAAAATCCTAAGTTCAGAACTAAAAGATGTAATGATATTCCAATGCCTAAATTCAAGGTAGTTTCTATCATTTGTTGTTAGACCACATTGAAGTTCATGAATTTTTAACATCATTTCCATTTCAAAAAAAAAAAAAAAAAAAATGGCACGTTGAAGGAAATCAAATAGATGGTATATTAGAGAGAATCAGGATCCATAATAATATACACGTAATTAGAAAATGTTATGACAGTGGGTAAGAGAATTTGAAGAACAATTTCTTTCGCTTCATTCTTTCAAAATGGTCTTTGTCTTCTATTAATTCGGATCTGAAAGCCATTCACTAAACGAGCAGAGGGAAAGAANGAATCAGGATCCATAATAATATACACGTCATTAGAAAATGTTATGACAGTGGGTAAGAGAATTTGAAGAACAATTTCTTTCACTTCATTCTTTCAAAATGGTCATTGTCTTCTATTAATTCGGATCTGAAAGCCATTCACTAAACGAGCAGAGGGAAAGAAAGACATCCGATCCTCCTTGAGTTGGGTCCACCTATCAAAGATCAATTTTGTCTTGTCAACATAATTTCAATGTCGTTTATGATGATGCATAAAATTAATTTTGCACGATCATATTATTCAAGTATGTGGTGTAAAATAATTAATGAAGTAATTAATAATAAAAAATAAAGATTAGATAGTTGTGTCTGGATAACCTAATCGCTGAAGACGGTAACAGTGGTCGGAGAACTCTATTAATAAAAGAGTATAAGGTAGTAGGAGAGAGAGACAAAACAAAGGTACACTCAAGGTGAGGTGTTTGTGCTCTACCCCCATGTGTAGGGGGTTTATAATGTATAGGCAAAGAGTCCTAACTAAGTGACGTGAATGTCAAGCAACTAATCTACTGCGAATGATGGTTACAATTTGGGTTAGACACTATGTTAGAATAATGACTATCCTGATAATTGCTCTCACACATGTGTTGACTCTTGAGTTTTGGACTGTACTGAGGCCATAAGCAAAGTCTAACATGTCTTTTAATGATTTGAGCTTAACCCATCTTTTAATGATTTGAGCTTAACCCAAGCCTACTTAGATATAGACTCCTCAGTTGACNTGTATGTGGTGTAAAATAATTAATGAAGTAATTAATAAAAATAAATAAAGATTAGATAGTTGTGTCTGGATAACCTAATCGCTGAAGATGGTAACAGTGGTCGGAGAACTCTATTAATAAAAGAGTATAAGGTAGTAGGAGAGAGAGACAAAGCAAAGGTACATTCAAGGTGAGGTGTTTGTGCTCTACCCCCATGTGTAAGGGGTTTATAATGTATAGGCAAAGAGTCCTAACTAAGTGACGTGAAAGTCAAGCAACTAATCTACTGCGAATGATGGTTACAATTTGGGTTAGACACTATGTTGGAATAATGACTATCCTGATAATTGCTCTCACACATGTGTTGACTCTTGAGTTTTGGACTGTACTGAGGCCATGAGCAAAGGCTAACATGTCTTTTAATGATTTGAGCTTAACCCAAGCCTACTTAGATATAGACTCCTCAGTTGACACTCTTCAATATCAATTAATTATCCCTATTTTTCATTCAAGATTATAAAATATTTTTTCTCTATTTTTCACTTACGTACTAAACAAGGAAAATTTACGTACCTTTGTTTGATTTTCCCATTTTCCTTATTTTTAATTTTCGTTTTGTTCTCACCTCTTCCCCTTAAACTAACGATAGAAGAATGACAATTATAGGATATAAGAAAAATGAAATACCTGTATGCAGTTATAAAGTAATGAAGAAATAGAGCAATCTGAAGGCGAGCCAACTCTGCCCCTGGACAAAAGCGAGCCCCTCCTCCAAAAGGAGCATAAAATGGACCACTTCTCCAATTTCTCTTTTCCTTTAAATAAAAAATTGAATTGTGAGTGTTTAATAATGAAGAAAAAAGTAGTCAAGAATGAATTAAAAAGATTAACCTCATATTTTGGGTCCATCCACCTCCAGGGATTAAAAGTGAGAGCTTCCTCGTACAAGTTATCATCTAAATGAACTGCAGAGAGAAATGGAACCACAAAGCATCCTTTGGGAATGACATAATCTGCAAAACCACAGACATCCAAAATTCAACACCATTGGATTTTTGGATAGTCTGACATGACACCAATATTATAATTAAGAGAAAAGTGTGTGCGCGAAAACTAATAATAAATGAGGCAAACTGAGAGAAGGACTATACTTAAGGAAATGTAATATAATTTATCCTTTACTAAAATTTTATTCTTTCTTTTGGGAAAGTGCAAACTTGAAAATAAAAAAAGGCCATCAATTGTGATTACACTCCTTATGAATCTTTAAATATATTTTATAGTTTACTCTCAATAATGTATTTTGATTGAGCAGTGTTATTATAACATAATTTGAGGATCGAATGATTGTGACTATTAGATTGTTAATGAATCCCAATATTCAATATACTTCATTATTAATTCAATGACTATAATGTATAAAATCCTCTACCAATAACATTAGTGATTTTTCATTAAGCAAGCATATAACTAGTTGTTTTTTACCGAATAATGTGGGGTATTGAGTTTGATGGTGCAAGAAAGAGCGACTGAAAGGGTTTTGTGCACTGGATAATTATGTGTGTCGTNTATAAATTTTATTATTAAATAACATACCAAGATATATGAATATGTGTGTTACTATATATATATATATGCAGTTAGGCTTTGAAGAAAGAGTCGGCCCTAGAAAAGGCAAAAAAAATACATAGCTTAAAAAAGCATTAGCAAATGACACCTTAATTTTGAATCAAATTTTAGAATTTCCAAGCTTGAGGGAAATCAAGATTGTCTCACCTATCAAAGCTATCCAATAAACTCTTAGTTCTCTATTTTTAAAGAGCTAACCACTAAATCTTACTTTGTCCTTGAATTTTATCTAGTGCCAATTTAGCACTCAAACCTGTTGGAATATTCCAGCGTGGGTCGTTCGTCCATCCATCTCAGTCATGTGATCGTGAATAGAGAGAAGTGGGAATTTAGACAGATAAATAGGTTGTTATAGAGAAACATTTAATTATGGAGTGAAAAAAATAATAATTATGATTTTAAGAGTATGATTTTAATAAAGGAAGATACGGATTTTTTAGAACAAAAATTGTTCTTTTTGTATAGAGACAGAGAAATGGACTTCCAGGGGTGGCGGGGGCGCACTTTCCAGAAAAAAGAAATGGAGTTTTGTGTATACAATATTCAGCATATCAATATTATACACACTAATTTTGTGTATCAGCTTACTTTTACCATTTGATATATCAATTACAACGTTTACATCGTTTGAAAGTTTAATATCTATATAATAAAGTATAATATAAAAAATGATTTTTATTTTTTACGGTTGAGGTCGTTTTAAATTTTATTTTAAAATTAATCCGACAGTTAATATTAACTCTTTAAATTTAATAAAAAAAAAAATAGACCCCCTAAAAGTATGTTTAGAGTGACTTTTCAAAAGTGTTTTTAAAACTTATAACTTCTCATAAGCACTTTAAAAAACAATTATTTGAAATAACTTATTTTAATTACTGCCAAATTAGTCAAAAATTATCTTACCATTTAAATAAATAAGTAAAAAAAAAATTTCTACTTCTTTAAAATTACTTCTCTGCAAAATACTTCACCATCACTACCATCGTTGCCACTCCACCACCCCCACCACACCTACCACACACCACTACCGTCGTTGACATGCACCCGTTGTTGCACACACCACCAATCACACCCACCACCATCATCATTATCGCCCACCACCATAACCCACCAACACCACAACCATCGTCGTCGCCCCACCACTACCATTGCCAGCTACAATTTTCGTCACCCATTATCACTCACATCCATCACTACCACTGTCGTCACCCATGCCTGCCACTACCACCATCGTCACCCAAAACTAACCACCACCATAACCTTTGCCACCTACAGTTGACACTACCACCATAATCGTCACCACCCACCACAACCATCATCGTCTCCCACCACCACCATTGCCGCCCACAACTATTACCATCGTTCACTCCCATTATAACCGGTACTTAAATTTCTTTCTCTCTTCTTTATATTTGTGATTTGATTTTGAGTATAAATATCAATATATTTATCATTAAAATTAACTAGTACTCAACAAGGCTTACTGATGTAATGGTGGAAATTAAAGTGGTACATAAACGTTGTGCAAAGAGGTGTTGCACGGCAATAGCAAATAAGAAGTGAAGGGAAGGACTTACACATTGTGTGAAAGGCATAACTTTATAATCTTGCCATGTAAGCATCTCTTCTTCATCAAAGCAGCTCCTTGGACTACTCAGGCTCTGTTGTTCGTCCTGCTCTTAGCCAAAATAACACGATTAGAGCCATTGGAATTCCCAGATTTTGTTATTTTCCTCCCATCGCCAGATGATATACACTTCACATTTTATTCAAAGTAATTAATTATAAGTTCAAAAGCAAATAAACCCCCTAAAACTTTAATCAAATAGTGGATTCCTACATGCCTTTGAAAAAAATACAAAAACTCTTTTTTCACAATCAATAAAATAAAAACAATGCCATTAAAACATAATTTAAGGATATAATTTGGGGATATAACGATTGTGGTTATTAGATTATCAGTGAATTTCAGTGTTAAATACACTCCACTATCAATCCAATAGTCACATTAATGCATTATGTCCCTAAATTATGTTCCAATAATATTAGTGATAAAATAAGCCAAATCTCTCCTATTGTTGTATTGCACTATAATATGATTATCAGTCACAAAGCGTTTTGAGAATTGAAATGAATTTATATTTTATGAATAATATTTATCACTTTAAATTCATATGTTGCGTCTGTAGTTTTTTTAATAATTCTGTTGGGGTCAATAAATTCCTTTCATCATTTCGTTAATAAAACGAAGAATATTGTGAAATATTCTACTTCTTTTGAAGAGTTCTCTTTGTGAACTTTTTTATGGGTACCTTCGTGACGTGTTTTGAACTTTTTTGTATATCTCTTCTTTCCAATTACTAAAATTATGCTTCCACAAGAACAAGTTTTACTTTCTATTGCCTGCCATTATCCTTTATATCTACACCAATTTGTTCGTTCATATAATTAGACTGTAAACCACAACATTCTTTTTAAAATATTATCAGCAATACTAATTGTGTCTAATTTGAGGGCCTAATGTTTTTCTGTTATTGGATTGACAATAGACTTGTGGGACTTGCATCAAATTCAATTATCATAGTTAATTAAGTCTTTAAATCAAGTTCCAATAAAGTAATAACATTTCTGAAATAATATATTAGAATAGAAAATGCTAAATGACCCAAATAAAATCCAAATGCATATCATTTCTTTGATAAGTGTGGGATGAGTGAGACCCACTCATCTAAAGAATGATATGCATTTAGATTATAATTTTTTAAATTTTATTTAAATTTTATAGCATTGCTCGTTTTAGAATTTCCTTTTCATTGTAAACAGTGAGGATAAAGAAAATAGAAATTAAGATGTTTGAAAGATGATGCCAGTCGCGTACCAGTAGTTGCTTCATGGCCTTGGGGCATTGAGTGAGGAAATAAACAGCGAAAAGCATGGTTTTAGCTGTTGTTTCGTTTCCAGCAAAGAGTAGGTTGATAATGAAGTCGGCGACAGCGTCGTCCGGTAGGCTTTCTTCTTCTAGTAGTCTTCCGAGCACACCGGTATGGGATTCCGATGAGGGTTGCCGTCTAATTATCTGTATTGTCTTGTTGATTTTGTTTATAATACTTCCCCTTGCCTGTTAGTTATAATGCAACGTAGCAATATCAAGAATGAGTTGCACCCCTTTTACAAAAAACAAAAAGCAATATATGAAGCAAAAATTAGTCTCTTAACTACATTACTGAGAAGCAGCTTTGATGGGCGCACAGATCGATTTCTAACGTGTATTGAATTGAAATCGAAATATTCATACAAGTATCTCAAAGTTCTTCACAAATAATGACATGATTCAACGCCCTATGGATGCATGTGAGCTCGAGAAGCAACACCAAGGAAGAAACGATCAACTAATATCGTCCCACGAAGGGATAAAATAAAGGCACCAGTTAAGAAGAAATTCCTAATGATCTGAGATTGGTTCCTCAGGATCCCTTCATGCATACATATACAGAATCAAGCCCTCTATATGAAAGGGTGCTCCAACGTATGCCTCAAATCTTTATTTAATATTCACAGTTATTATATTTTTTAGGGTATTTTGGAAAAAAAGCCAACGGTCACAAGGGAGTCTGTGAGAGTCTGCAATCGACATGACAATTAGAGGAATAAAACTCTTGAAATCTTGAAAAATGAGGAAATAAGACATCATGAGCCATCAGTTGAAAATGGTTCAACACATATTCACGTATTTCAAGGGACATGACCATGATCACAGGTCATGGTCAGAAAAGATGAATCAATGGTTGAGAGTCATCTCTAATCCCAAGATAAAAACACAAATACTCTTCACAGAGTTAGCTTACATTTTTTACTCAATCTTTGCTGCGGTGATTGCTTCCATTTAATGCTAATTCCAATATTCGATTCATCTTCTAGATTCTAATTTAATTTACTTGTTACTTTGCATTTCCACTATTTACGTTTAGTAGTGTTCACACGTCACTAATCGGTGAAACTTTTTAAAGTCTTTGAAGCTTCAAGGCATAGAAAAGAACCTAGAGGTAACCTTGTGCCTCGTTACAATCGCCTTAAGAGTTGCGATTTTTAGAACCCATAAGTAAGGTCATACATGTTTGGATTTTAAGTCCACTTGGACTTTGGCATGCCTATAATTCGAGAATACGCCAAACAACGGGCGTGTTAGAGTCCTAGAGGACTCAGCTTCAAACACTTAGGACCTTACCCACTTAAACCAACGTGGAGTTCTAAAATCGTGATTGTTTAAACAATTGCAACGAAGCGTAAGGCTGCTGCTTGATTCTTTTCTCGGCCTTGGAGATCAAAGACTTAAATAATTTCCTTAGTAGTGAGAAAATGAATTGAAAGTGTGAAATAACTTGAAAACAAGACAACAAAGTAAACAACATAAAGGAATTTCTGGATGAACTACTGTACTTGGCATAAAACGAAAAAGATATCACTAGAGTGACGATTACAATGCAAAAAAAATATATAAAATAAGCTTAAATAGTACAGACGAAGGCTCTGGTATACTTGTATATATGTATGTGGTTGAGAGACCCCTTCTCTATAGCCTAGGCCTCTGTTTTTATAGGTGGTGGCTATTAACTATTGGAGCTGTCTTTTTCGGACTTAAGGCCAATAATCATGACCTATATTTCCAACACTCTCTATTGTGCACCAAAATTTTTATAACTGTTGGCTCATTATTTCACGTCTCTTCATTATCCAAGATCCATGGAGGCTCTTTTTCTCTTATTTGTCTTTTCACCCTTGAATGTCTACAAACTTGATTTTGGTCATTGGCCCTTGCCACTTGTCACTCCTAGATCTTTTATTATTTGGGTGCAAACATTTTCCCTCCCCCCCCTCCAAATGACGTGATGATGTGTTTCTCCTTCATTTATTGGTGGCATAAGAACTGGTGGGCTTGCCAAGTTCCCTCTAATCTGTTGAAAATTCCCCTCGTGCTGTGATTCTATGACCCCATACAAAATTTAAAGATGGATAATATGATTTTAAGAATGCTTCTAAAATGATGATAAAACTTTTGAATCGTTGTTGAAATAATGATCGTCAAGTTTGAGTTTCGGCCAAATTGACTTTCAAGTCAAATTTATTTTGGGAGGTGTTTAAGCATGAGAATGGTAGGTAGGCTAGTTTCTAATTATTTTTTGGTCACAATAATGCTACCATTGAATCTGGAAGGTTCAGAAACCTTGGAATTTGTGATATTGGGTATATTAGAAGTTTGAAAGTATTCTAGAGTTAAAACACATTTGAGAAAATTCAGTTAAGGAGGAATTTGACACTAACTTAGTATTTGAAACATAATTTTTTACCCCAATATCCAATTAACCTGATTCTTGTTACTTTAGAAAGTAGACTCCAAGGGTTAAAAAATTTTATTTCATAGATTTTTTTTTGAATCGGCCTCTAACTATGTCAAAATCAAGTTAGAATTCTAGACTAAAAGTTGGCACCATCTGGATGGTACAATCACTATCCGGATGCCCCCAAAAACTAGAATTTGCAGTTCTGATAAGTGAGGAGATACTAGGAGCAAGCACCGTCCAGATTCTAAGACCACTGTGCAGATAGTACGCTAAAAATAGCCCCTCGATCAGCTTTTAGGGTTTTCCCATTTTTAAACTTATAAATACATTAGGGATGCGATCTGACTTTTATTTACCTATTTTCAACCCCAATAAGCATAGAAAGTTTGAAGAGAAGAAAATGAGAAAGAACGGGTTAAAAATTAAAGGATTAACACGTGAAAATCGCACCAAAACAAGTAGGATTTATAATCTATGGGATAGAGTAGTGTTTCTTTCTCAGATTTATCCACTGAGAGTTAAGATTATTATATGTATGCTTTTTATTCCTATTCTTATATATAGTAGATCTGCAATGACTTCATAGTCTTTTCGGCTAAATGATTTGTTCTTTGGAGAAACCTCATGATTTACATCCAAAATTACATTTTCTTGATAAAAAAAAAAACCTAAATCTTGATTATGGTCAAGTTTGATATACCTTTTTATGANCCTCGTGCTGTGATTCTATGACCCCATACAAAATTTAAAGATGGATAATATGATTTTAAGAATGCTTCTAAAATGATGATAAAACTTTTGAATCGTTGTTGAAATAATGATCGTCAAGTTTGAGTTTCGGCCAAATTGACTTTCAAGTCAAATTTAGTTTGGGAGGTGTTTAAGCATGAGAATGGTAGGTAGGCTAGTTTCTAATTATTTTTTGGTCACAATAATGCTACCATTGAATCCGGAAGGTTCAGAAACCTTGGAATTTGTGATATTGGGTATATTAGAAGTTTGAAAGTATTCTAGAGTTAAAACACATTTGAGAAAATTCAGTTAAGGAGGAATTTGACACTAACTTAGTATTTGAAACATAATTTTTTACCCCAATATCCAATTAACCTGATTCTTGTTACTTTAGAAAGTAGACTCCAAGGGTTAAAAAATTTTATTTCATTGATTTTTTTTTGAATCGGCCTCTAACTATGTCAAAAACAAGTTAGAATTCTAGACTAAAAGTTGGCACCATCTGGATGGTACAATCACTATCCGGATGCCCCCAAAAACTAGAATTTGCAGTTCTGATAAGTGAGGAGATACTAGGAGCAAGCACCGTCCAGATTCTAAGACCACTGTGCAGATAGTACGCTAAAAATAGCCCCTCGATCAGCTTTTAGGGTTTTCCCATTTTTAAACTTATAAATACATTAGGGATGCGATCTGACTTTTATTTACCTATTTTCAACCCCAATAAGCATAGAAAGTTTGAAGAGAAGAAAATGAGAAAGAACGGGTTAAAAATTAAAGGATTAACACGTGAAAATCGCACCAAAACAAGTAGGATTTATAATCTATGGGATAGAGTAGTGTTTCTTTCTCAGATTTATCCACTGAGAGTTAAGATTATTATATGTATGCTTTTTATTCCTATTCTTATATATAGTAGATCTGCAATGACTTCATAGTCTTTTCGGCTAAATGATTTGTTCTTTGGAGAAACCTCATGATTTACATCCAAAATTACATTTTCTTGATAAAAAAAAAAACCTAAATCTTGATTATGGTCAAGTTTGATATACCTTTTTATGATCTCTTGCATATTTTGATTGGATTACTCATCTATTTTTAGAATTATGGGATTACAAATTATAGGATATGTGAATTTTATGAAAAAAATTATGGAATTATCTCTTGTATGAGTGGGTGTGATCAATGTAGCATACACTTCAATTCATATCGCAGAGTGTTAGAGAATTTTCTACCTTGAGGGGTTTAATGGTTTTTTGTCACTCATAGTAGGGTTAGATCCTTGCAAGGTGTCAAACAACTATTTTTTCGCGTAGGTTTGAGGGTAGGGGCTAATAAACTACTCTTGGAAAGGATTTGTTAATGTTGATACATCGGTATATACCCTTCCTAAAATGTTGTGGCCATACGGAGATTGATTGGATGGTTTGTTTTTGTGGTGGGGTAGACCAGATATATTCAATGTGTAGATTCATGCTAGTCAACTTAAGTACATGAGATATTATTGTAATTTTTTGTGGTTTTATGAAGGAGTTTCATTTTTATGTCTTTATTATTTAATAAGCATTAATTGGAGATCGTTATTAACTATTACTATTTTACTTCAAAAGTTATATATTTTATTTTGTATATTGAGATTGACCTATTTTTATACAGTTTTGAAAAT
>CAUOFW020002837.1:383896-434743 GCA_963454935.2 Ilex paraguariensis
AAAAAAAAACCTAAATCTTGATTATGGTCAAGTTTGATATACCTTTTTATGATCTCTTGCATATTTTGATTGGATTACTCATCTATTTTTAGAATTATGGGATTACAAATTATAGGATATGTGAATTTTATGAAAAAAATTATGGAATTATCTCTTGTATGAGTGGGTGTGATCAATGTAGCATACACTTCAATTCATATCGCAGAGTGTTAGAGAATTTTCTACCTTGAGGGGTTTAATGGTTTTTTGTCACTCATAGTAGGGTTAGATCCTTGCAAGGTGTCAAACAACTNCCCAATTGTATGGACACCCCCTACGATTTCTAAAATGTCACTGCATATCCTTGTAATTTATCGTGAGTTTCACATAATACATCCATAGTCATTAGTGTTATTGACATCTAACAGAATAAGNATCCTTGCAAGGTGTCAAACAACTATTTTTTCGCGTAGGTTTGAGGGTAGGGGCTAATAAACTACTCTTGGAAAGGATTTGTTAATGTTGATACATCGGTATATACCCTTCCTAAAATGTTGTGGCCATACGGAGATTGATTGGATGGTTTGTTTTTGTGGTGGGGTAGACCAGATATATTCAATGTGTAGATTCATGCTAGTCAACTTAAGTNCAAACACATTCATTAGATTAGATTACAATGCAAATTTCACCCATTGAATGTTAATTTGTATTAAATTGATAAAGACAAAATTTTAATATGGTATTAAATTGATAAAATTAATGTTTATGGCATGAAATTAAATGTACAATTGATGACATTAAATATTAGTGGCATGAAATTGAATGTTAATTGGTATTAAATTGATAAAATAGGTGTTAATTTGATTTAATTGAATTTTAATTTGATGAAATTGAGGTTCNGATTGACCTATTTTTATACAGTTTTGAAAATATTGTCTAGGTTTGGAAAATTTTTCCTATTTGGCTTGTTTACTTATCCCTTATCTAATATTTTTCAGATTTTGGTATTGAAGAGGTTACTACCCTAGGTGAGAATGTGAAGTTGGAGTTTGAAGTAGATCAGGATGCGGATCCAACTTTTGAGGCTCAGGATTTTGCTATCTCTTTTAGTTTAATTTGGTTTATGATAAAGTTGAATGTTATTAACTTTACACAAGTTGGATGGGAAATTTGGTTTATATAAAGGTTTTGGTCGTAACCTTGAGGATTTGTTTATATTCCTTGGGATATGTTTAGTTAGTTATTGAATGAAGGATGGTTTAAATTATGCAATGGTTTATTTTAGCTATGCTCTCATGATTGATGGTTAATAGTTTAGTTCATTGCCTTGTTTGAAAATTGGGGCATGACAAAAGTTAGTATCAAAGCTTAGGAATTAGGTCTTACATGAGAACTATAGGTTGTGGATTAGCCAGTGAGAGTAGGAATGATATAAAATGGAAAGAATCTATCCTGGGAACTATGTGCTTATAAGATAAATGAGAGTTGATACTTAGTTAGGTTATGGATTATTTATATATTCGAATTTATGAATTTTAACTAGCTTAAAATTATTGATGTACATTTTGGGATGCATATGCAAGCTATTTACTAGACCGTTATAAACTATTTTGGGAAACGAATGGTATTTTGATTTTAGTTATTAAATGATGCTAGGCATGAACTTTTAGGAAGATGGTCTTGCCAATATTGGAGAAGGTTATGAGATATGAATAGTGAAAAAAGACACAAAGGCTCAACTAGAGAGCACCCAAACTCAAATTTCTAGAGCAAAACCATGAGTCAAGTAGAATAATAACTTTGAATTGGAAAGTCAAAATTATGCACCATTTTTTTGTTTGAAACTAGACTCATATACCTTTACAACCATCTATAACACACATGCCAAAAATTCCTGAGTTGAATTAGTTTATTCTCCAAAGTTGGCCAAAATCTATACCCTGCTCTTTTTGGGACAGCAAAGTGTTGTTCCCTTTTCCCAGACTTTTGAGGACTTGTCCAGGAAGGCAACACAAGGCTCGCTCATTCATGGTCGCTTGAGCAGTGCTTGTCTTAGTCGAGATTGGAACATATTTTTCATTCAAACAACAACTACCTTATGACCGCCCTCCCACCGATCAAGTAATTATTTGTGAGAGTTTCCTTATTTACTAAGACTACCCTTATTCCGAATCTATAAATAGGGAGACCATTTTTCACATCTAGGTTAAGTCTCTTGTGAGATTTCTAAGATAGGATTACCTTGAATGTTTCCACCACAACCTAGATCCCTAAGACCGAAAAGGCTATCAGAAGAGATTCTACCAAAACCTCAAAACTTGGAGAACGAGATCATGATAGTTTAATAAATCNCTACTTTCAAAAAACAAGAAAAGAAGATGCAAACAGGCGCTAGGCAAAAGGGTACATTTAATGTGGTCCTACCATCGATCCCTCTTGGCTGCAAAAAATTGGGTTTATTCTTGGAAGTATTTAAACCCAACATTGGCAGGGTTTTTTCATTTCTTTCTAGCGCCTCTCTCTATTTCGGCTCTCTCTCTCTTACCTCTATCTGATTCAGTGGATTGGGTCATGGGTTTCGGTGGTATTGGGGGTTTTGCAGGGGGCTTGGGTAGTGGACTTTGGGTGGTTGGTGGTATTGGGGGTTTTGTAGGGGGAAAGGGGTTGGTGGTGGATTTTGGTTGGTTGGTGGTGGTGGGTTTAATTGGTGTTGTGGGTTTTGCAAAGAGGTTGGGTGGTTGGTGGTGGTGGGTTTCGGTGGTGTTGGGTGTTTTGTAGGGGGTTTGGGTGGTGGGTTTTGGGTAGTTGATGGTGGGTTTTGCAGGGTTGGGTTGTGGGTTTTGCAGGTTGGGTGTTATGTTTTGGGTGGTTGGTGGTGGTGGGTTTTCGGTATAGTACCAAAAATATTTTATTTATTTTTTTATAATTTTTTAAATATAAATGACATGTTTTATATTTTTTTAGTTTTTATCACAGAGAAAACAAAAATTATTTATATTTTTTATTTTTTAAAAAAATACAAAAACAAAAATGTTACCAAAAACACCCTTAGTGATGTAATTGACCTTTAGCCCAAGTAGCATATTTGATTATTTACTAAAATTTCCTTTGGAGGGAAAAGATGGAGCATTATTATATACATTTTAGAAGATATAATCAAAGAACATGTATGGTTGAGTTTCAATTCTACACTTTAGTGGAATCCGACATATCTTCACAAACCCTTCGAACCTATGAGAATTCTTATCCTGTGGCTGGTTCGACTTGTGAATTGGTGAATTTTAATTTATATCAGAGTGCACAACAAATTGTTTAGTTAGATTTAATATTATTTGGATTAACCATTAGTCATGGTTACACAAGTGAATGTCAAGAGTATAAGCATGAAAAGTGAGAATCAATTTGTTGCATAACTATATGTTTGGTTTGATGATTATAACTATGAGGAATATTGTGATGTTCAGTTGGCCATCAAGAATTATGATTGTCTATAGGATTGGATAGTACAAAGTATAATCTATTGGAGGATATTACTTGTTAGAATGATAATGAGAGTTTATAGAACTATGGTATAATTCCCTAATGGTGTGAATTGTTGCTAAGGTTAAATGCTAGTGCCAAAATTGACATTAGAAGGTTTTGGTATTACATTGATGAGATTAGAATGAGTATCATTAAGCTCACCGGTAGAACTTGGGTGAACTAGGTTAGGCACGATTTAAGACACACCTTGTCATGAGCCGTGCCATTTTAGGAGCTGTGCAATCTTGTAGTTGATTATAGAATATTGAATTTTGGGGAGTGCATAGTTGGGATTCAAGTTACTANGAACAACAACTACCTTATGACCGCCCTCCCACCGATCAAGTAATTATTTGTGAGAGTTTCCTTATTTACTAAGACTACCCTTATTCCGAATCTATAAATAGGGAGACCATTTTTCACATCTAGGTTAAGTCTCTTGTGAGATTTCTAAGATAGGATTACCTTGAATGTTTCCACCACAACCTAGATCCCTAAGACCGAAAAGGCTATCAGAAGAGATTCTACCAAAACCTCAAAACTTGGAGAACGAGATCATGATAGTTTAATAAATCTATTGGTGTGTGCATACCAAGGATTGTTGGCATGCCCATGATTGCTCGAGACCTAGACGATCTGTGTGGCAAGGAAGTCCAAGTGACACTACACTAAACGTCGAATGAGGACTTTTGGCGGAGACACGACAAGGAAAGGAACATCTAATCATAGTATTGATTGAGTTTTACTATGGAAAGCATGGGATTGATATATGTCTTCCTCTAGGGTGATTATGATAATATGAGATAATACAATTCCAACCTGATAAGAAGAGCAAGTTCTAGATGAAAAAGGTGAGTTTTGATATTAGTGGAGAAACTATGAAGAGATTGTTGGGATTAAAGACTAAGGTTAACCTAGTAATTAGAGAATCTTTATCATTTCAAAGATCATGAATAATTGTTAAGGCGAGGGTGACTAATGTGGTTAAATTGAGGAATACTGGTTGAATCATTAGGAGTCTTATTTGGATCTGATTACATTACAAGGAATCTTGTGGCATTGATTTGAGAGATATTATTGTGATTCTTGATAGTCTATCTTTAATTTCTAGGGTAAATTGTATTGACCCAATTGTATGGACACCCCCTACGATTTCTAAAATGTCACTGCATATCCTTGTAATTTATCGTGAGTTTCACATAATACATCCATAGTCATTAGTGTTATTGACATCTAACAGAATAAGTGAAGTCATGGTATATACTACAGTGAACAACAATCCATCTTCTCATGTCCTATACTTTCATCTTCTTTATATTTCACACATACGGACACTCATGCACACACAAACACATTCATTAGATTAGATTACAATGCAAATTTCACCCATTGAATGTTAATTTGTATTAAATTGATAAAGACAAAATTTTAATATGGTATTAAATTGATAAAATTAATGTTTATGGCATGAAATTAAATGTACAATTGATGACATTAAATATTAGTGGCATGAAATTGAATGTTAATTGGTATTAAATTGATAAAATAGGTGTTAATTTGATTTAATTGAATTTTAATTTGATGAAATTGAGGTTCAATTTGATGAAACTAAATTCTAAATTAAATAAATTGAATGTTCATTTGACTTTAATTTTACAAAATTAAATTTTCAACTATTAATTTTATAAAATTAAATTTTAAATTATTAATTTGATAAATTTTAATTTTAATTTTGTGTTAAATTGATGAAATTAGTGTTAGTGTGATGAAATTAATATTTGAATTAATGAAATTAAATTTCAATTTGAAGTTAATTTGATGAAACTAAATTAGAAATTAAATAAAATTGAATGTTAATTTGAATTGAATTTTATGAAATTAAATTTTAAAAGATGAAATTGAATATGAATTTGATGAAATTAAAAATTAGTTTGGTGTTAAATTGATGAAATTAGTGTTAGTGTGATAAAATTAATATTTGAATTAATGAAATTAAATGTCAATTGAATTAAATTGATGTTCAATTTGATCTTAATTTGATGAAACTAAACTCTAAATTAAATAAATTTCTTTTTAATTTGACTTTAATTTTAAAAAATTGAATTTTAAAATATTAATTTGGTATTAAATTTATAAAGTTAGTGTTATTGTGATTTGGATTAATGAAATTAAATTTCAATTTTATGAAATAGAAGTTTAGTTGATATTAATTTGATGAAATTAAATTCTACATTAAATAAATTGAATGCTAATTTGATGAAATTAAATTTAAAATATTAATTTGATGAAATTAGATAAGAATTTGATGAAATTATTGTTAGTGTGATGAAAATAATATTTGAATTAATGAAATTAGATGTCAATTGATAAAATTGAAGGTCATTTGGTGTTAATTTAATGTAATTGTATGTTAGTTTGATGAATTGAAAATCAACTTGGATTGTGTATAGATTAATTCAAAAACCATTGGGGGTTAAAGGGTAAGAAGGATTTTTTTCCCAATCGTGCTTATGGTTGAGGGGTAATTTAGCAAATCACAATCTCTATTTAGTCTGTTAACAAACATAATCTGACAGGGGGTGGTAGTGAAATTTTAGAAACCATAGGGTGTCCTTGGAATTCAGCCAATCTTGAGGGGGTGTTAGTGAAATTTATCCGAATTTCTATTGTAGTACAAGAAATATAATTTTACCAGATTGAATTATGAGAATTCAATATTATATGTAACGAGAGTAGAATTGAGAGGTTTGTGAAAGCCGTTGGGGCGTGATTACATGACTTGAAATTTCTAGCTAAATCATAGAGATTGAGAATGAATGTGTGGATGATAGAGAAAAGAATTAGTGTTAATCGAGTTGGTAAATAATGTAGGTGATAGAGGAATTAATTAGTGTTAATCAAATTGATGAATAATGTGAAAATATTAAAATTGATCTAAAAGTAGGAGTAAGGATGTGAGTGAGTTATAAAAGGGATTGTGTGACTTATTGATTTGAGATCAAGATTAAGGACTGAAAAAAAATATCTTAGGTTGCATTTAGTAACCGTTTAATTTTTTGGTTTTCATGTTTTTATTTTCAGTTTTTCTTGAAAAAAATATATATAAACGCATTTGTGTGTTTGTTTTCATTTTTTTTTATCTACCATATTTTGAAAACAAAGCCAAATTTTACAAACATAAATTTGCTACTTTCAAAAAACAAGAAAAGAAGATGCAAACAGGCGCTAGGCAAAAGGGTACATTTAATGTGGTCCTACCATCGATCCCTCTTGGCTGCAAAAAATTGGGTTTATTCTTGGAAGTATTTAAACCCAACATTGGCAGGGTTTTTTCATTTCTTTCTAGCGCCTCTCTCTATTTCGGCTCTCTCTCTCTTACCTCTATCTGATTCAGTGGATTGGGTCATGGGTTTCGGTGGTATTGGGGGTTTTGCAGGGGGCTTGGGTAGTGGACTTTGGGTGGTTGGTGGTATTGGGGGTTTTGTAGGGGGAAAGGGGTTGGTGGTGGATTTTGGTTGGTTGGTGGTGGTGGGTTTAATTGGTGTTGTGGGTTTTGCAAAGAGGTTGGGTGGTTGGTGGTGGTGGGTTTCGGTGGTGTTGGGTGTTTTGTAGGGGGTTTGGGTGGTGGGTTTTGGGTAGTTGATGGTGGGTTTTGCAGGGTTGGGTTGTGGGTTTTGCAGGTTGGGTGTTATGTTTTGGGTGGTTGGTGGTGGTGGGTTTTCGGTATAGTACCAAAAATATTTTATTTATTTTTTTATAATTTTTTAAATATAAATGACATGTTTTATATTTTTTTAGTTTTTATCACAGAGAAAACAAAAATTATTTATATTTTTTATTTTTTAAAAAAATACAAAAACAAAAATGTTACCAAAAACACCCTTAGTGATGTAATTGACCTTTAGCCCAAGTAGCATATTTGATTATTTACTAAAATTTCCTTTGGAGGGAAAAGATGGAGCATTATTATATACATTTTAGAAGATATAATCAAAGAACATGTATGGTTGAGTTTCAATTCTACACTTTAGTGGAATCCGACATATCTTCACAAACCCTTCGAACCTATGAGAATTCTTATCCTGTGGCTGGTTCGACTTGTGAATTGGTGAATTTTAATTTATATCAGAGTGCACAACNTGGCCTTTAAGTAGGTCAAAATCAAGCCAAAAGTCTGGACTAAAAGTTGGCACCATTCTCAAACATTTTTTGGAAACCTGTCTAGGTTTGGGAAGGTTTTCCTATTGTGATTGTTTTCTCACCCCTTCCTCTAGCATTTTTCAGATTCTTGTATCAAAGGGGATACTACCCTAGGTTAGGATGTGAAGCTGGAGTTTGAAGTGGATTAGGATGTAGATCCAACTTTCAGGGCTTTGAGGATTAGTTTATGTTTCTTGGGATTTTTTTAGTGAGATATTGAATGAAGGATGGTTTAATTTATGCAATAGTTTATTTTAGGTATGCTTTCATGGTTGATGATTAATAATTTAGTTCATGCCTATTTGTGGAAATTGGGGCGTGATAGCTTCTCAACTAAAGTCTTCAATTTCTTTCAGCTTGAGGAGTGGTGATAATGCATGTATCTTTCATGCACAGTTGTCTATGAAGCACCTGAGAAAGTTAATTTGAACAATCAAATGCTTCAGCTCTTTCTTGCTTTTTGGTGGGATGGCCTCTATGATTGCCTTTGCCTTGTTTTTACAGGAAACCTAGGATGTTTATGGTAGTTACTCTAAATGCGAATTTCAAGGGATTCATCTTTAGTTGATGCATCTTCATTCTTTCAAAGACGGCTTCCAAGTTGCTTAGGTGGTCCTCCATTCTTTGTTTTTGACTATGATGTCATAAATATAGACTTTGACAACCTTGTAAATCATGTCGTGAAAGATGGTATTCATTGCTTTTTTGCAATTGGCCCCCACATTTTTTAATCCGAATGACATGACCCTCCTTTCACAAATCCCTATGGATCTAGGGCATCTTAAGGCAGTCTTGCGTCTTTCCTATTTGACAATGAAAATTTGATGATATCCTCCATTTTCGTCCATGAATGTCATGATAAAGCTCATGGCTGGAACATCTACCAACTAGTCAGCCATTGGCATTACATATTCATCTTTTGGGGTGGTTGAGTCACGATTTCGATAATTACAACATACTCTGATCTTGCCATTTTTCTTCTTTTCAAGCATTGTATTTGATAACCACTTGACATGTCGTTCCACCTGGATGCATTCTGCTTGTAGGAGCTGCTCAGTGGACATTAGCCTCAGAGCTTGTTTTACTGAACTATATCACTATTTGATAGAGAGCTTATTTTCAACTAAGGCAGGATCTAACCCAAGCATCTCTTCATAGCTCCATGCAAAACATTCCCTATATTCTCTTAACAACTGAATGTGCCACACATGGAAGTTTGGTTTGAGCAACTTGCTGATGAATGTTGGCCTATTTTCTTCTAGCCCTCTAAGATTAACCTCTAGCAATGGGATTTGGACTTTAATAAAATCATCAAGTTTAGCTGGTGTGACACCAATCTCATCTAACTAAATGAATTCCTGTGAAACAATGGTCTCACCTTCTTCCTCCACACAATCCACCATGCTTATAGTGCTTTGGTGATTACTGACCACTTATAATGTTGCAGCCCTCTTTTCTGCCAAATATGCTATGATTATGGCAATGTAGGCCCATGCAGCATACTTCCTATACTCTTGTGCATTTCCATCATTTATTACTTGTTCAATAGTCTCCTCGTTATCTGGCCTTATCATGGACATGGGCCAAAGAACCTCATCCTTCACTTTCTAGACCTCTAAATTCTTCAAGTTCATTTAAAAAATGATCTCCTTGGGCCTCCTGTACTTGTCTTGGCCCTGAAGCTTCAATGGTCCCACATCCTCATCATATAGCCAAGCATCAGCCATAGGTACGTCTACTATAAAGGAGTGTTATCAGTTGCTACAACCTCTATCTCCTCCTGGTTCCATAATACCAGTCTCTTGTGTAGGGTGAAGGGTACGTATCCATTCAAATGAATCCAATCATGTCCAATGAGTGAATTGTAAGAGAGTGTCGTTTNATGGTAGTTACTCTAAATGCGAATTTCAAGGGATTCATCTTTAGTTGATGCATCTTCATTCTTTCAAAGACGGCTTCCAAGTTGCTTAGGTGGTCCTCCATTCTTTGTTTTTGACTATGATGTCATAAATATAGACTTTGACAACCTTGTAAATCATGTCGTGAAAGATGGTATTCATTGCTCTTTTGCAATTGGCCCCCACATTTTTTAATCCGAATGACATGACCCTCATTTCACAAATCCCTATGGATCTAGGGCATCTTAAGGCAGTCTTGTGTCTTTCCTATTTGACAATGAAAATTTGATGATATCCTCCATTTTCGTCCATGAATGTCATGATAAAGCTCATGGCTGGAACATCTACCAACTAGTCAGCCATTGGCATGACATATTCATCTTTTGGGGTGGTTGAGTCACGGTTTCGATAATTACAACATACTCTGATCTTGCCATTTTTCTTCTTTTCAAGCATTGTATTTGATAACCACTTGACATGTCGTTCCACCTGGATGCATTCTGCTTGTAGGAGCTGCTCAGTGGACATTAGCCTCAGAGCTTGTTTTACTGAACTATATCACTATTTGATAGAGAGCTTATTTTCAACTAAGGCAGGATCTAACCCAAGCATCTCTTCATAGCTCCATGCAAAACATTCCCTATATTCTCTTAACAACTGAATGTGCCACACATGGAAGTTTGGTTTGAGCAACTTGCTGATGAATGTTGGCCTATTTTCTTCTAGCCCTCTAAGATTAACCTCTAGCAATGGGATTTGGACTTTAATAAAATCATCAAGTTTAGCTGGTGTGACACCAATCTCATCTAACTAAATGAATTCCTATGAAACAATGGTCTCACCTTCTTCCTCCACACAATCCACCATGCTTATAGTGCCTTGGTGATTACTGACCACTTATAATGTTGCAGCCCTCTTTTCTGCCAAATATGCTATGATTATGGCAATGTAGGCCCATGCAACATACTTCCTATACTCGTGTGCATTTCCATCATTTATTACTTGTTCAATAGTCTCCTCGTTATCTGGCCTTATCATGGACATGGGCCGGAGAACCTCATCCTTCACTTTCTAGACCTCTAAATTCTTCAAGTTCATTTAAAAAATGATCTCCTTGGGCCTCCTGTACTTGTCTTGGCCCTGAAGCTTCAATGGTCCCACATCCTCATCATATAGCCAAGCATCAGCCATAGGTACGTCTACTATAAAGGAGTGTTATCAGTTGCTACAACCTCTATCTCCTCCTGGTTCCATAATACCAGTCTCTTGTGTAGGGTGAAGGGTACGTATCCATTCAAATGAATCCAATCATGTCCAATGAGTGAATTGTAAGAGAGTGTCGTTTCCATCATGAAGAATGGTGTTACACTAGCCTTGCCTCCTATGACCAACTCAATTGGCAAGACTGCCTTGGTTTTGTTCACTCCTCCAATAAAGCTTCTTACCGTCAAGTCTGTAGGGATTATGTCTTCTTCCCCTTTTTCGAGCTTCTTTATCATTGTTACTAGAAGGATGTTAATGGCCACACCATTTTCCATTAGAATTTGTTTAAAAGGCTTGCCTTCCATGAGAGCCTATATGCATAATAACCTGAGGTGCTGGATCATTGGCCTGGTAGGCTTCTTGAAGACTACACCCACTGAGTGGTCTGGTGTCTTTTCACAATCTCCTCTCGACCTTTCCACTGGGCCAATTTTCTCAAACTGCCTTGGTCGACTTTCATTAATCGAGGAATATTTGCCTACAAAGGTAGACCCCGACACCTTCAGTTCTTTGACATCTCCCTCCAATGACTTAGGGTGCTGATCCCTTGGCTTGAAGATGAGAAGTAACTTGCAAAGTACATTAATTGAGGTCGAGTGCTCAAAAGTTCAAAACTGGATGAGATTGGTGTCATCATAGTCCTCACCAATGCTTTTATTGTTTTTTTTTTCCCTCTTTTGCATGTTTTCGGAGGGATATTTAGATTAGCATTAAGGTGTTCCACCACTTGGTGCATCGTACGCTCCTTGATGTCTTCTTTGTTATGGCTCTACTTTTTGTTTTCCCTTGTTTACGGATGTAGCTTTCATTGACGCTGATGCACGTTGTCGAGTTGCCAATGGCTCACCTTCTAGTTTTATTACTACCAACCTAGGGTAGCTTTAATGGAAAGCGTCCCTTCTTTCCTGGGCCTGCCTTTCTTGCTCCTATTCCCACCTTTGCATCTCTTCTTGGATGCACTGCCATTGCCTTTTTTTCAATCCTTTTCATTAGAGGCAGGTGGTGGTACTGGGGGAACTTTGGATGTTGAGCCTACCTTCTAGGGGTTCTATTGGCTTTATCATTCTTGGGCTTTCCCAATGCCCTTCAATCTTTGCAGCATGTTTGGGTGTTAGTCTTGTGGTGAATTGCCCATATCTTGGCATTGGTCTGTCCTACTGGAGCACTGGAAGCTCCTTGTAAGTTTTGTCATGTTCCTTGTAGCTGAATCTCATAAATTTGCCAATCAAATCCTCATTGTGTTTATTTCATAGTGGCCATTCACCAGTTTTATCCCAATTCGTGCTGTTATAATGTAACCTTTTCTCGTGACCCCTCACCTTCCTTCCCACGATCTTCCTCTTCTAGAGTAAGCTTGTTGTAAGCTTTCCACATTG
Source organism: Ilex paraguariensis (assembly GCA_963454935.2). Taxonomy (NCBI): domain Eukaryota; kingdom Viridiplantae; phylum Streptophyta; class Magnoliopsida; order Aquifoliales; family Aquifoliaceae; genus Ilex; species Ilex paraguariensis. The sequence continues at coordinate 396,135 of CAUOFW020002837.1, forward strand.
GGCATAAGCCCTTTTTCACCATATCTAGTTGTTCTTACACAGCGGCTAAATATTGGAACTTTCTTTGGGGATCTTCTCTGGATGACTCGTCTTTAAGAGAACTATCCTTCTCTCCACTATGCTTCTTAGCATTGTTCGTGCTTCCGTCGCTAAGGTTGACCTTTTTTCATGGGGTCTTTAATTGCCCTACTTCCATCATATTTGTAGTAGCAGTCTTCTAGAAGGGGTTTTTGTGAATTCCTATCTCTAGTTTGCCCTTGTCAACAAAGATTAGGTATCCCTCATTTAGACCGTTATGAATAGAATTTTAGAACACCACACAATTGTTGGTAGAGTGGCTCTACAGAGCCTGCAATAGTTATTTCCTTTAAGCTCCGAGGCCGAGGGGATCTTCTGGCTATATGACAGCTTGATGATGTCATCAACCAAAAGTTGATCAAAGAACTGATCGGTCTTCGAAATATCCAACTCATATTTTCCGATGGTGTCAGTGGCCCCCTTCTTGGCATTCACAGAGGTTTGCTTCTAGCCCTGTTCTTTTGATGCTCTAGCTAGGGCTTGGCATATATATGGGCGGTTGGCCACAATCTTGGCCATGTTCACCTCCATGGTTTGGTCTGGTTCGACCATGATTACTTCGATGTTAGGATCGCGATAGTAAGTACCTTTAGAGGTATTATTGCAGTCTTTTTCCTTGCAAAGTATCTACTCATAACGCGTTGCCCGCATTACCAGTTCAAAAAGGTCGCTAAACTCCATGCCCTCGAACTTCTTGCACAACTCAAATTCGAGGCCATTCTAGGCAATGCATGCATATTCCATTTATGGCAAGGCAAATTTTCCCTATTGCTGGCCTTCTTAAAGGGAGCAATGTATTACTATACCGTCTTATCAGTCATCTAGTACAATCTGGCTAGGTTGGCCATTGCTACCTCAGGCTCTATTTGGTAGAATTGTGCATGAAACTAATCTTCCAACTATTGCTAGCCTAAAACTGAGTTAAACAACAAATTAGTGTACCATTAGAATTCGATTTGGTCTAAGAGTTAGCAAACAACCTGAATTTCAAGAACTCATTTGTCCCCGTCTTGTTGCATTGCATGATGAACTAGCCAATGCGCTCTATGGTCGACTAGCCATCTTCTCCTGAGAATGTGGCAAATACTGGGAATTTTTAGCCACAGGGATATTCATGCTCTCTATCCCCCTAGTCAGGATATGGCTTTCGGCATGTTGGCCTAGTAACCAGTCTCATGACAGGGCCGACATGGTCCTGTATAATATCATCTAGCTAATCTTTGTTCATGACCACCTGTTCTGACACCAAGAACGATTGGTAGCTAACTTTTTTGCCCCACAATGTTGGGCTTAGGATGGGCATCCTCTTGAAAAAAAGGATTGTTATTTCTTTATGGGTCATTCCTGGCCTGCTGCACTCTTGGTGGCGGTAAGTATGAAGGAAGTACTGGCCGAGGTGCTTTTGCTCAGGGCAATGGGTGTTACCTTGCAACCCCTGGCCTATTCATCATCTCAAATACGTGTTCCAATGCTTGTTTGGTATGACCAAATTCTTCTCTTATCAGATCTCTTATGCCATTGATGAATCACGATACTTTCTTTGAAACATCCTGGTAAATTGCCTTTATCTAGGCCTCCATCTCTAAGTCAGACTCTCGATTTTCTTGCCCCCAAGGTAGAGACAATTCTTTTGGGAAGTTAGGAATACCAAACTCTTCAACTATCTCGTGCCCCATAGGCATGTTTGTCAAATTGGACTTGGTTTTTTTCAGTGCCATTGCCGCTTCAATTAGTCCCAGCAGGCATGCCAAAAAATATGTTAGGCATATTTTGGATTATGAGCATGCCAAATTCATAGAGGACTTAGTTTCCAATCGCTTACAACCATACCTACTTGAACTTGCATGATATTTTAAAATTGTGACTGTTCAGGCGATTGTAACAAAGTGTAAAGCTACTTCTAGATTCTTTTCTCTACCTTAAAGATCAAGGAGTTAAACAATTTCCTTAGTAGAGAGCAAATGAACTAAAACTTTGGAATAACTTGGAAAAAAAGACTGTAATGTAAATGACATAAATGAATTTCTTGATGAACGAATATACTTGACATAAAATGAAAAAAGATAACTGGAGGGAAGTTTACTATGTAAACAAAATAAACTAAGCTTAACAGTGTAGATGAAGGCTCTAGTATATTGTGTGCATGTGAGTTGTTGAGAGATCCATTCTCTGTAACCTAGGTCTCTGTATTTATAGGCGGTGGCTATTAACCCCTAGAGCCATCTTTTTTGACCATGAGACCAGTAATCATGACCTTTATATTTAACATTAGCACTGAACCGTCTGTAACCATCGGCTCAATGTGCCAAGTTTTTTCATTATTCGAGATTCATGGAGACCTTTTTTCTCTAATCTATCTTATCTCTCTTGAATTCCTATTTATCATAACATGGATTACTTACAGGGCAGAGCATGAAATTTTGTTTATGGTGAGCACTTTAATTACGCACTCTAATTTTTATCCTCCTAACCAATCACACTATATAATATATTTATATTTATTATATCATATTTGATACATTAAGTCCATTTAACATAAAAAAATGTCAAAAAATAATGTATATTGTATATGTATAAAAAATGATTAATTAGCACCATTGATAAAAAAATAAAGCCTAATTGTCATTTTTGCAATTAAAAAATATCAATTATTACTAAAAATTCATTAAATTTATTCAATAAACGATAATCTAAACACACTGAGATATTAGCGTAGTACAACTACTAAACTCAAATTTAAGAGCTAAACATAGTAAAAAACTTTAAAATTGATTGACACATAGTAAAAATTATAATTAATACTAGAATAAAAATAGAGACGATTTCTTGTAGAAAAAAAAGAGTTAAACGAAGGTCAACTGCAGGAATTTTCACTTGCAAAAATTTATAAATAATAAAATTAAGGTCATCTAGAAAAAATCTTAATAAAATAAAAAATTTGTCTCATTGTCCTATTTGTCTTTACAATATTGTTCAATTTTATCCATATGACTACATGTATTACAAAAAAATCTAAATCTTTATACCATATCCAAATAAAAATTGAGAAGATATGAAACATCATGATTAACTGGCAGCTCAATCTGTTAAAAAATTAAAGTGATCCCAAATTTCAACAATTTGGGATCCATCCCACATTTTGAGGATCAATGCTAACTCAATTCCATTGAGTTGCAACTCGATCTACTTGAGTCACAATTTAACGTGATTAAGTTATAATTTTTTGTACAATACTCNGATAGTGGTAAAATCATAGAGAATAAAGATTAATTTTATTTTGTTTTAATACCACACATACAAAATAAAAAATTCATAAGTTACAAAATCCAATTCCAACACCCCCAACTTGATCAATAAATTTACAAACCTAGTTGACCAAAAGTTAGTTATTCATAAATCAAGCAAATAACCCTCGTCAAAAACAATTCAAGCAAATATCAATGATTGGATAAGTGTATAAATAATTTTTGCATAAAATGACACAAAATACACTCAGTTTTTCTTATTTTTAACTTTTGGTACATCAATGGTTATTTAAAGGCATAGATAAAGTTAATCATTAATTATGCCAACAGCCAAGTAGCTTTCCTGCACATGCCAATGAGGTTATTGCACATATGCCAACTAGAGACCTGTAACGGAAAGGTGTTATAGTGTAGTTTGGGTGAAAATATTTTTAATGGCCTAGTTCTAAAGCCAGCTCTGACATAAATGTCTATACTCTTAACCATAGTTTTTAAACCCGACAAAGGGACCGAGTCAAGGGTCACTGATTCAACCGTTGGATTAATTAGTCAGACTGATTATATAATAAAAAATAATAACTATGATGAATTATGCTAAGATGAAATTACATTGTTAATGAAAAAATAAAAACGTTGTTGATAAAAATCAAAAAACTATTATGACTACGTTGTTGACACATAAAAAATTAAGTACAACATTATAAAATCAGTAAGCATGACCAAATTGTTTTGATTGGTTATTTTTCTTTTCGATTATTTCTTGTGAGCCAAATAATGTTCTTTTTTTTTTTTTTTTGGTGTTTTGTGGGTTTTGGAATACTCTCTGTTTCTATCACTTTAGAAATTGAGTTTTTGTGTTGACTGTTGAATGGTTTTTGACCAGGCCAAATTTAATTGGGTCAGATCGAATTAAAGAGCTAGGCCCAAATCAGCTGCAAGGCGGGTCAAACCCAATTCATGGATTCCGTCCAGTTCAGAGTTCAATGAGTCTAAAAGGATTAGAGTACGTGAAGATCAATTATTGGGATACTCACTCACGAATTTCAAGGCAACATTTAATTATAATTACCTTTTGTAGCTCCTCGAGGATCCAGCACCTGTACCTTTACGTCACCGCTTCAACTAAGGTTCTGTGCCTATAAAATTGTAAACTCTCTTTAAATGAAAGGACACCTCTCTACACATTTCATAGATAACTTTTCTCTCTTATGACTATTGTATCCCCCCTAGGGCTAACCATTGCTCTCTCTCTCTCTCTCTCTCTCCTTCAACTTACTTAATCAATAAAAGGTCCCTTGGCCACAGTTGCCGTTTTTCAGAGTGGAGTGGGTCACCCGAACTGAACCACTACATATTTGCATGTTGACTGATATTTACATTGTTGTCATTGATTGTTTTATTAATTATCCATTAATTACAATTTATCACACACCCAATTGTTGATCTTGCATAAGACTGTTTTGTGCATCATCAGTTTGATGCCGTCTATGGGAAGCGATTAGGTTTTCTACTACCTTACGACTTTATTTCAAATATGTGGTGATCACGGCCAGGTCGATGAGTCTACAACTGAGGGATAATAACCCAGCCTGTCGAGTGGAGGCTCCACCTCCATTCATACTTGCGGAACCATCCACTGCGGCGACTCCCGTGGGTTGACAACAATTTTACAGACTATGTAGCTGCAAGTAAACCAGAATCAGCAAATCATCCAATTGATGCTCGCACTGGGAGGTGTCGCCCCTTAGCCTGTATGTGGAGCACCATTCCTTCCAACGAGAGAAGCACTGCAACCTCTCCACTCTGGGTGCTAAGCTGCCCCCCACCTTAGGTCCCAGAGGCAGAATACCCTAGGGCAGCGCCAGGGCGCCCCTTGCCCGAGAGTCTATACCATCATGAGAGTCTACACCGCCACAAAAATCCTGGTAGTCTACACCGCCACAGGATTCCCAGGAGTCTACACCACCATGGGAATCCCGAGAGTCTACACCGTCACAAGAGTCCCCAGAGTCTACACCTCCATGGGAGTCCCCAGAGTCTACACCACCACAGGAGTACCTGGAGTCTACACCGCCACGGGAGTCCCAGGAGTCTACACTACCACGGGAATCCCCAGAGTCTACACCGCCACGGGAGTCTACACGTCACAGGAGTCCCGGGAGTCTACACCTCCACAAGAGTCTACACTGCCACAATAGTCCTGAGAGTCTACACCACTTCAGGAATCTTGGGAATAAGTATCACGCACCCCTACACTTGTCTGCTTAGTGCATAATGCCTGCACTCACGATGAGGCAAGCCTAGACACTATCCCGAGAAAGCCTAACTTCTCGGAGACATCTCCACAGGCCTCAAGGGACCACACTCTAGGACTAAAGGTTCCCGACTCCTTTGTGCCTACTCCACGGGAGCCCTCCGCACCCTCGCTACAATCTAATGTACCATGTTGAAGACTATAAGTGGATGGGTCCTCCATCAACGAGGATTGCGGCATAATACTAGTACTATTCAGCCTCCATCACACTCCACTCAAGTATCTTATCTCCCTCCACTTTGCAACATCCAACAACCAAGCTGAATATGAGACCCTCAAATTAGGATTGAAGCTCGCATTGGAGATGAAGGCTCTCTGTCTAACAGCCTATAGTGACTCACAGTTGATAGTCAACCAAGTAAAGGGACGGTTCCCCTCGGCGTCTGTACCCAGCGCATAAGCGCCTAGGTGCCTATGCCAACCAACGCCCCAACATTAACGCCTACACACCTGCCTATGCAGTGGCATCTCCCAAATCGCTTGCAAGGCATCACCCAGACCAATTTGTTCCAAGGCGTCGCCCAAACCACCTACTACAAGCGTTGCCCAAACCACTCGGCTCCAAGGCATTGCCCACAAACCTCAGTGTGCACACTAACGCTCAACGATTAGCACCAGCTAGCACCCACACTAGGACCAACGCCATCGTTAGCGCCTATTGCTTGCCAAACAGCGTCGGCGCCCAACGCTCCAGCCTGTATTGCCAATGGCCACTACCTAGTGGTGTCACATAGCCACTGCCAATGGCGTCGCCCTCTGTCTCTAGTCGTGGTGTCGCCCAGTTGGACCACGGTGTCTCTTCTTGTCACTCACATCTTTGGCGCCACTGCACCTGTACCCAGCAATCCTTGACGTCCATGCCCAACGGCGTCCAGCACCCCTCGGTGTTTGTGCCCAATAGTGCCCAACGCCCCTCGGCATCCATGCCCATCGGCATCCGTGCCCAGCACACCTCGTTGTCCTTGCCCAACAACGCTCGTGTCTTAATCTCTAGTTTAGCGACTCTCATGAGAGTCGTCAAAAAGCTTGACCTATCTCTGCCTCTGCTCTCACGCAGGCAGCCTGTATCTCTAGTTTAGTGGCTCTCTCGCGAGTTGCCAAAAACTTGGCCTATCTCTATGTTTCTCTCAAGCAAACAACAAATATCTCCAACTTAGCGGCTTTTACGAGAGTTGCCAAAAGTTTGTCCTATCTCTGCTCTGCTCTCAAATAAGTAGCCTATATCTCCAACTTAGCTGCTTTCTCGCCAGTCGCCAAAAGCTTGGTCTATCTCTGTTCTACTCTCAAGTAGGCAGCCTATGTATCCAACTTAGCGGCTCTCATGAGAGTCGCCACAATGTCGGCCTAACTCAACCTGTGCTTATACACAAACAGCCCCGTTCTCTAGAAGCTTGGCCTTGAGAGCTATTACTCTCTCATGAGCCAACCTTAATTGTAGCCTAGTGCCTAGGTCTCTCTCCCACCAAAGCTCTCGACACCTCGTTGAGTTTGAGTGTCTCAAAAGTACAAAAAAATCGTAACCATCTACAAATTTTCGAAGCCAGAATGTCAACATGACCAAGCATACAAAAGAGAGGGTTCCACATAACAGTGGGGTACCATAGCAAAGTCCTCTATCTCGATATCGATGATACCCTCAAGACTCTGAGAGCTGACATCCAAGGGTGTCACAAACCTCCAAAGTTTAGCCTTAGCCAAAATTCACATCCTGTAGGAGGGACACCAGGCCATTGCTAGAAGTAGGATAATTATGGAAAGCGTTAGGGGCATCAAACCCCGCTTTTGAGAAACAACAAGACCATCAGACCTTAATTGGGAAACACTATGGGCATCAAATCTCACCCCTTCTAGCAAGAGGGGAAGTCATCATCCTAGTGACGTAGAGAGCCTTCATCGTTAGTCCATCAACCACGGGATCACCTGTGAAAGAGAGAATTTTTATAAACCAAATACATCATCAATTTGCTTGGGTCCTCCATGGTATCGCTCGTGGCACTGCCCAGTCTTATGCCTAGTGTTGCCCAAGTTCATACCCATGGTGCCACTTGCCAAAATATCTTCATCTCCACTCGTCGAAGTGTTCATTCTTATCTTCATCCTCTCTCCAACAGTGGCATTATCAAATAGAGAAATATGCTTAAAAAATGCCATGAATGGAAAGCTAAAGATGCCACCATATAGAACAAGATATCTATTCTACCCAAAGGAAGGAACTCATTCATGCCCTCAACCCCCAATCACTACTAGGGCTTGAGCATGGGGGCAAATGAAGAGCCCAGATTTAACGAGGTCAGGCCTAATTAATGAGCTAGGCCTAAATCAGCTAAAAGACGAGTCAAGCTCAATTCATGGATTTGGCCCAATCCATAGTTCAAGGAGTCCAAAAGGATTAGAGCACGTGGGGACCAATTATCGTGATACTCACTCTCAAAGATTAAAGCAACCTTTAATTGTATGTATCTTTTAGAGTTCCTCAAAGATCTAGTACATTTACCTTCACATCACCGCCTCAACTAAGGCTCTGTGCCTATAAATTGTAATTTCTTTCTCTATGAGAAGACACCCCTGTACACACCCCACACACAGCTTTTCTATCTCCTATCTATTGTATTCCTCCTTGGGCTCTCGTTCACTTTGCTTAATCAATAAAAGGTCCCCCGGTCACAGTTGTTGTTTCCTGGAATCAAACCACTATGACCCGATATTTACATTATTGTCATTGATTGCTCTATTAATTTTCCATTAATTACACTTTGTCACACACTCAACTGTGGATCTTGTATAAGACTATTTTGTGTATCATCAGTTCTTGTGTTCGGTGGGTTCATGTCCTCTTTTTTCACATGGGTCTCTCTTTCTCTCTCTCTGAAACATGGGCTTTTCATGGAGCTTTAGAAGAAGCCACCATCATAACCTAGAACAAATCAATCCCCAATACCACTAGCACCACTAAGATCCATCTCTCACCGCCGCCATCTCCTCTTCCTTCATCATTATCTTCAAACCCTCATATAATTGTCTCGCCACTAGCACCACTGAAACCCCCTCCAAGCTATGCCTTTGCATCCAACACTCTTGCGGTCCTTGACATAAAATCGAAACACATAGGAAGTAGATGGTGACTGTGGCATATCGATTCTTGTCATTATCCAATGAAGAGATCACAAAAGAAGAAGAGGATAAATAAGGGGTGACTGTGACTGTGAACTTCTAGTTTGGGGCTCTCAAATCTGGGATTGGGACCTGAATCCTAATTTGTGTTAGGTGTTTATTTATGAAAGAGGGAGACTCCTGCAGTTATGAATTTCTCGCTCGGTTTGCACAAGTTGTTAAAAAATTGGTCGGTTTGATAAGATTCAGCCGAGTTATTTCCTTAAACGATCTAATTACAAAACTGGCCCGGTTCAGGCACCGGGTCACTGATTTTTTAGGTCAACATGCCAGACCTGGCCGAGTTTTAAAACACTACTCTTAACTATGTTCAATTGGTTTTGCTGCAACGCATGATATCCACACAAAAAGGAGTCCAAAATTTGTGGTAACTAATACAAAGTGTTTTTAGTTGACTTTGAACCTAAATTAAAGTGGGATCCATTTGTCCTTTTGAATAAATTTTTGTGGGTTCGTGTCCTATTCCATGAAGACAATAGCGTAATATATTCACTAGCTCAAATTGAGTAAGAGATGAATGATAAAACAAGCTCCAAAGTAACTATATTGGAATGTGAAAATAATAGGTTAGACAATGTGGGATATGACATCAATCCAACATTAGTTGGGTAAAAAATTATACATGTGCATATATATCCCAAATTGGCACTATGAATTAGGCCCCAAGGAATACCACATTTTTGTTAGCAGAGTGAGCACCTACATGACAGGCGTAGGGACAAGGGCGGGCTCAATTGTGGATGTGGGTGTGGTTTAGACATAACTTTATCTTTTTGAAGAAAATTTGTTTAATGAATTGGGTCCAAATTTTTTATCCCAAATTTTATTTATACCCATTGGATTTTAAATTCGCACTGACTTAAATTTAATTTTTCATCCAATTCCAAAATTTGAATTCATTTATGTTCATCATCGGACAGGCATCAATGGTTTCTTTTGCCTCCATTGTATCTTCTGGGTTGCGTTTGTTCGCATGGTGGCTGTCCAAATCAAAATCACCATTCTGTCTACAAAATAACTCAAATTCATTACCATTATGCATTAACTATGTTACAAATTAAGACAGTCATTACATTCATATTTTTGACATTAGTAGTCTGCATTGTTCTTAGAGTACACAAAACTATTCTAATTTGCTGAACAATTATATTAGAGTGTTACTTCTAATTGCGTGAAGATTGTAGTATTCTGGGAGACAGGGGTTAGATTTTCATAAGCACCAAGTGTGGGGGTGAAATTTGTCTTAAAGACACACTGTCAAATACTAGCTTTAATTTACAAAGTTCAATTACAGCTCCATTTCTGCAAACGGGTTAGGTTGTTTAATTATAGATTTTCATGTTACAAGTTTTTTTGCATGCTATTATTTTGCTCCTAATTTCATAAACATATGTTTCTTTTTAGAATATCTCTAAGCCTAATATCATTTCAGAATTTGAATAAGTGACTTTTCTATATTTGGTAAATACACCCAATAATTTTAAGACTGGTCTTCCATATGATATTATTACTTATTGTGTTTCTGATTTATGTTTAAATACTGCAATTGTTAAAAAACTTGAATTTTACAATCTGTAGTATTTTGGTGATATTTGGAATATTTTGTGAAAAAGTTATATGTATTGTTTATTTTTTTTATGCTCATCTGAAATAGTAACACAAAAACAGTAACATAAGACAAAAACACTAACGCATAAATAGTAACATGAGATGGAAACAATAACGTTGGATAGTTACAATAACATTAGACAATAATAGTAACATTGGACAGTTACAGTAATATATGAACAGTTCAATAAAAAAACAGTAACATAAATTGTTTAATTTGTTACTTGTTTTGTTGTTTTAAATATTTTATAATTTTGTTTATCAGAAATGACTTCAAATAAGAATAATGTCTCTACTACTACAAATCTTGTAGTGGCTATTTTTGTACCTACTATTGTGACTCATGGAGAAAAGTTTGAAAAGTTCAATGAAATTGATTTCAAGAGATATTATCTCACTACGTTGAATCTTGTAAAGTTTATTCGTGAGCATGCTCTTGTTCTTCGTGAAAATGAGGTTGACCGCCAGGTTGTTGCGGTGGATTCATGGAAAAACTCTGATTTCCTATACTAGAACTATATCCTTAATGGATTGGACAACACATATATAATGTGTCTAGGCTATTCAAAATGGTTAGAGAGTTATGAGAATTTTTGGATAAAAAGTACAAAACAAAGGATGCTGAAATGAAAAAATTCATTGTGAATAAATTCTTTGACTACAAAATGATATCCTTAATGGATTGGAAAACACATATATAATGTGTATAGTCCAATCAAAATGGATAGAGAGCTGTGGAAATCCTTAGAAAAAAAAAGTAAAAAACAGAGAATGCCAAAATGAAGAAATTCATTGTGACCAGATTCTGTGACTACAAAATGATGGATTTTTAGACTATCATTAGTCAAGTTCAAGATCTTCAAGTAATCTTATATAAGATTCATATCGAAGGGATGATGCTTAGTGAGTATTTCCAAGTGGCTAAAATTATTGAAAAATTACCGCCACATTGCAAGGATTTCAAGAACTACTTGAAGCGCAAACGTAAATAAATGAAACTTGAAAACTTGATTGTGCAATTGTGGATTGAAGAGGATAATAGAGTCTCCAAAAATAAAGTTGGTATTTATTCCATGGAGTCAAAGACACATGTGATTGAAGAGGGATAAAAAACCAATAAGAAAAGAAAGTCATGTTAGCCAACAATGGGACAAGGGTGGTGATTTCAAAAGGTTCAAAAGCAATTGTTTTGTGTGTAACAAATTAGAACATCGTGCTAAGAATTGCTGAAACCCAAAAGCACAAAAGAACCACAAGAAGAAAGCTGCCTAAGACAATATAACAAAATGAAAAAANGCTAAGAATTGCAGAAACCCAAAAGCACAAAAGAACCACAAGAAGAAAGCTGCCTAAGACAATATAACAAAATGAAAAAAAAATTTGAAACTAACATGAATTTTTCTGTCATAGTATCTGTAATAAACTTGGTGGAAAATACCAAGAAATTATAGGTGGACACTAGGGCCACTAAGCACATATACTCAGATAAGAAGATGTTCTCTTTATATGAAACTATTAGTTATGGAGAACAACTGTTGATGAAAATTTTATCTACTTCCAAAATTAAAGGCAAATGAAAAGTTATATTGTAGATGACTTTTAGAAAAAAAATTTACTCTTAATGATGTGTTACATGTTCTACAAAAGAATCTTGTGTTTGGGATTATTGTTAAGTAAGAAGGGTTTTAAGCTAATTTTCGAGTCTGACAAATTTGTATTCACTAAAGGTGGAATTTATGTAGGCAAATGATATTTGAGTAATGGACTCTTTAAGATGAATGATTTTAATAATAATAATAATAGTTAACATATCTTCTGTTTATATACTTGAATCTTCTAATAAATGACATGGTAGACTAGTACTAATTTTTCTTGTAAATTACTGTTTAAAATATTTCTAAGTCTAATATCATTTCAAAATCTCAATAAATAATTTTTCTATGTTTAACAAAATACACCCACCAGTTATTACTTATTAGGTTCCCTGCGCAAAAGGTGATGCTAAATGGTTCCAATCAAACAATAAATGTAAAGGGCCCTGTCAATCAACTTGTTACCTTCATTGCAGTGTAGTAAGCAAAACCTGGCAAATTGATTGGAAGAGAGAGACAGCCATCAACAAAATAGGAGAAGAGTTTGGCCATTTCATTGACTTCCGATTCGCTAGACACTCCAAGCAGTTGATTAACCATCAGATTAATAGCCACCTGAAATATAAGTTTTTCGTAAACTAAGAAAAGGTGGACATAGAAGTGATCAGAACATGCATTATTTTATAGGTCCATATGCATCATACCAAAAGAAAAGCACATGCTTGTAGCCAGAAAAGAAAACCAAAACTTGCAAAATTTAATGCAGTTTGCTTGGAATAGCCAAAATATTGTAGAATTGTCCTCGAAAACAATCTAGCTCTTAATTACTCTGTATGGTCTTCGGCCATTTTATCGTGTCTTTATGTTTGATTATATCTCTTTATTCTCTGTTTTCCATTATTTTAAACTGTGAACTCATTTTAGAATTTAATTATTAGAGATGGTTTAACTTAAATATTTATATACTTTAATATTTATTTTTTTTTTGTCAAGAATTGATATCTTTTGAATATGCCAAGATTCCAACGCATGATCTTGTACTCTAATGTCATGTCAAACTTACAACTTATTTGAAAGGTTCAACCATTGGGATGAATACATTAAATATTTGGCGGATGGCATGAAATGAAGTGAAAAAAAAAAGTCATAACAAAAAGAAATAGTAATGAGAGTATTTGTCCTATATGTGCAAATCGAAATCAGGCAGATCTTTACCCGGAGTGCGTCTCATAAATATTTTTATACTAAAATATATAGCGAAAAATTTTGTGTTCTAAAGTACAATGATCCTTAATATCTTTTGCCTTTTTCAGATTGGGGCGCTAATTTAACCCAATAGAGCTTTAATCGCTAAACGTGATGGCCATGTACTTGCCTTTCTGCAAACATCTTGGAGATGAATGACTTGATTCTCATGAAAATTGTTCAAGGTTTGAAGCATAACTCTTTGTATATCCTGCAAGAAATGGAACTTGAGCTTCTCTAACCGCATCATATTGGAGGCAATAGCATGGAGTTTTCTTTGTTGCTCTCCTTGTGCTGTGATCACTCCATTTTTGCCCACCAAGTCTCTGAAAGATTTCGGATAGCTTGATTGAAAGAGTTTCCCTTCGTTTTGCATCACGAATCGATTAAAGCTTGGGTCTGCAGACACCACGGCCCATTTTCCGAACAGACTACATGAGAATATCTTCCCAAACCTGTTTAAATTCATTCAGAACTTAGCATAAACTGAATTACAGCTCATATTTGCCAGAACTTATGATGAATTCACTGGAACAAAATACATAGATCAGTGGAGTGTATAATAAGAAGTTTCTGGCTCAAGTTTGTCATTCATTGATGACAAAACTCAGGTGAATTTTGGTTTAATGCATGAGCTGACTTGAAAACTTTGGTCTTGCTAGATTGTGGTTGCTTATTAGTGCCTCCAATACACTTTCTTTCCTATATTTTTGAATATAATCTACCAATGCCGATTGGCATTCTGACGTTGGATTTAACATAAAAAAGAATTTAATGCAAAGAAGCCCGTTCTCGCCGCGCTCACGACCCGGTTGGCCTGCCAGCGGTAGTGGGAATTCTGTTGTTCCCTGGTCAAAGACTTGGTTGAACGCTGGATCTACTCCACGAGGAGCATTGCAACATGCATACCAGTTGAAGGGTATTATTCCTTTTTAATCAATCAAGCCCTTCCAAAGTCTCTAGACTTCTTTGAAAATTATAAGGACGTCCCCCTCTTAGAAATAACCTAGATATGCCCCTTCTTGGAAGCATCTTGTAATATGTATCTAAAGGAGCAATGCCTAATAAATGGAAGGGAGAATGACGATTGAAAACAAAACAAAACAAAAGAAACTTTAAACATGCCTTTTAATTTGTTCTTCAACAAAACGAGGGGGATGAGAACTTGCAACAGCATTGTACCAGTTGAAGCTATCACCAATTATTGGCCAGCCTCTTCTCCCAGGGGGAAATTTCTCATTGCCTTTTCCGACCACCTTATTTTGTATGAACTTGACAAGAAAAATAGTGAGCAGCAGCGTTGTGATCAGAAAAGACCAAACTTCCGAGGAGACTATTTCTCTCATCTGAGAGAGAGAGAGAGAGTGGAACCTGCAAGGAAATTGATAATAGAAGTTGAATCTCTGTTAATCATTACCTCAACGCTGCCATCAATGTAACAATATATTATAACATAGAAATGCTGGATTGTTGTTGAACAGGTTTGGTTGACCGAAGGATCCGAGATCTAGAAGACCCATGCCTAGAAAATATTGTTGTAGAAGTTATTTATCATCATATTATTAATATTAAAAAATAGTGTTGCTGAGCGTCAAGCTTCAAGTATAAAATGGTTATTTCCATTCTTTTGATGTTAGCTGTGATTCCACCCTTCCAGCTAAATCTCTATGCATCATTGTTTGCAACTATTGTCCTTTCTCTACACCTTTAATTTCCACACAGTTTTCTTTCCCTTTCTTTAATTTCTATTTTCGCAATACGAATCTAATGCTTCCAAACTACATAATAATGACAACTTTATCATGTTGTACACACATTACTAGCCATTTGGATCGAAAGATATATGTGATTGTCTCATCCATGGTACAATATCAAATACTCTATATTTGAAGACACTCTGCAATATCTATAATTGAGTGTTGATTGTGATAGTGCACAAAAATAAATTTATGCACAATCAAATCAGTCGAGTGTATGGTATAAAACAATTAATAAAATAGTTAATAATAAGAGACAAAAGTTGGGTGGTTAGGTTTGGGGACATAACCACCGAAGGTTGAAACAGTGGCCGAAAAACTCTATTAATAAAATAGTACAAGGTAGTAGAGGAGAGAGAGAACAAGAGTACGCTCAAGTTAAGGTATGTGAGATTTCTTTCTCCATGTGTAGAGGGTTTAAAATTTATAGACGTAGAACCTTAGTTGAGGCAGTGACGTGAGGGTCAATGTACTAGTTTATCAGGGAGGAAAGCTACAATTGGCGATGAGCACTATCTTAGATTAATGACTATCCCAATAATTGCTCTTCCACGTGCGTTGACTCTTCCTGGACACTTAGACTTTGGATTGGACTGAGGCTATGAGATAAGTCTGGCCTGCCTTTTAATGGTTTGAGCTTAACCCATGAACTGACCTGTTCTAAATCTGGGCTCATCACTTGCCTCTCATGCCTCAAAACCCTAGTGTTGAAAGGGGGTTAAGGGCATGAGTGAGCTCCTTCATTTGGGTAGACTAGATATCTTGTTCCATGCGGTGGCTTTTTCAACTTTTCGCTCCATTGAATTTTCTCCATTTGGTAGCGTCATTATTAGAGACCCACTGTGCTAGCAAACAAATTCCTCTAGTAGGTCTCTCTTTGGATTTGGAAAAACTTCATTCCTTTACATTAGAAATCTCCTTTTCTGATTAGAGTTAGGAAAGTGTCATTCTTTCTCTTCCTTCCATAAGCAGCAAAGAGAAAAGATGAAAGAGGTGTTAGAGTATGTGTGGCTCATATTTGTTGTTTGCATAATAACAAAGAGGCAGATGCCGGAGTGGAGCTCGCGACGGCATCTGCCTTTCGGAATTTATATAAAGGGGACGCTAATTAGTTGGGGGTGCGGGGGCAACTGCCCCGCGGTACGGTACAGGGGTATTTTTATAAATATGTCCGTATTGGGGTTATATAAATACTTAAGATGTAACCCTACTTTGAATAATGAAAAAGAACGGCTGCTCGCTCTCGTGGATGTAGGCATATTGGCGAACCACATAAATCTTTGTGTGTTATTTTCTCCTGCTTTCTTAATTGTTTGATTCCTTACTACTCACCATAATTGCTGCACGATCACAACAACTGGTATCAGAGCTAGACTACGATGTCTGGGATTTCCTCTACAAAATTTGACATCATAAAGTTCGACAGAACTGAGAATTTCGGATTATGGCAGAGGAGGGTGAAGGACCTGTTAGTGCAGCAGGGCATGGTGAAGGCATTATACGGAAAACAACCGGCAGGAATGGACGACATGGATTGGAAAGAATTGGAAGCAAAGGCTGTGGCGACTATTAGGCTTTGTCTGGCTGATGAAGTGATGTATCACGTCATGGATGAGGAATCACCGGCGGAAGTTTGGTTGAAACTGGAAAGTCGGTATATGTCCAAGTCGTTGACGAACAAGCTCTATCTTAAGCAGAAACTATATGGTCTTAAGATGTCAGAGGGCTCGGATTTGACCCAACACATCAACGTGTTCAATCAGATCATCAGCGATCTGAAGCGAGTTGATGTGAAGTTCGAAGACGAAGACAAGGCGCTGATGTTGCTGAATTCCTTACCGGCGTCTCCTACGTACGAGAATTTGGTTACGACTCTGATGTGGGGGAAAGAAACCCTCGAATTGGAGGATGTCACAGGTGCTCTGTTAGGTTTTCATCAGCGGAAGAAAGCCAGTGATGAGGCTTCACAAGGTGAAGGGCTTGTGGTGAAAGGTAACCAGGAACGTGGAAGAAGCAAATCTCGGAATGGATCGGGTAACAATAAAGCCCGGTCCAAGTCGAGGAAGAAGAAGAAGGACGTCTCTGTCTCGTGTTACAAGTGCGGGAAAAAGGGGCACTTTAAACGGGACTGTCCAGAGAAAAAGAAAGGGGATTCAGAGAACAAAGAGGGTGCATCAAAGTCTGCAAACGTAGTGGAAGAAGAAGATTCAGAGAGTGGTGACGGAGATATGCTTTCTGTTTTATCTAGTTCAGATCGTTTAACAGATTCTTGGATTATGGATTCAGCATGTTCCTATCACATGACACCCAACAAAGATTGGTTTGACACCTACAGGTCAGTAAATTCTGGTTCTGTTCTGATGGGTAATGATGCATCTTGCAAAGTTGTTGGAATATGAAATATTAGAATTAAGATGTTTGATGGTATGGTTAGAACGTTGTGTGATGTTAGACATGTACCGGATCTAAGGAAGAATTTGATTTCATTGGGCACTTTGGATTGTAATGGTTATAGTTACAAATCTATAAGTGGAGTAATGAAAGTAAGTAAAGGCATGCTGACAGTGATGAAGGGACAGAAAGTAGTAGGAAACATTTACAGACTGCTGGGTACTACAATTGTAGGTGGAGTTGCTGCTGTAGAGTCTGAATCAGATAATACAGTCTTGTGGCATATGCGGCTGGGTCATATGAGTGAGCGTGGGATGATAGAGCTTCATAAGAAAAATCTATTGAAGGGTGTCAAGACATGCAAGCTCAATTTTTGCAAATATTGTGTTCTTGAAAAACAGAATAGGGTGCAGTTCAAGACAGCCACACACAAGACAGAGGGGGTTCTCGACTATGTCCATACAGATGTTTGGGGACCAGTTAGCGTACTATCACGGGGAGGATACATGTATTTCGTGAGTTTCATTGATGATTACTCACGAAAGGTCTGGGTGTACTTCATGCGGCACAAGTCAGAAGCGTTTGCCAAGTTCAAGCTGTGGAAAGCTGAAGTAGAGAACCAGACAGGGAGGAAGATTAAATGCCTCAGGTCAGATAATGGTACTGAGTACACAGATTCAAAGTTCCAGGAGTTGTGTGAGCAGCATGGGATCAAGAGACACTTCACAGTCCGCAAGACACCACAACAAAATGGTGTAGCGGAAAGGATGAACAGAACGATAGCCGAGAAAGCTCGGTGTCTCAGGTTGAATGCAGGGCTTGCAAAGAATTTCTGGGCAGAGGCAGTGAATATGGCATGTTTCTTGATTAACAGATCACCGAGGGCAGCACTAGATGGGAAAGTATCAGAGGAGGTGTGGACAGGCAGTGAGGTAGACTACTCTGGTTTGAGAGTGTTTGGATGTCCAGCCTATGTACATGTTTCTAGTGAGGAGAGGTCGAAGCTTGATGCGAAGTCTAGACAGTGTATCTTTCTGGGATATCAGAAAGGAGTGAAAGGCTTCAAGCTCTGGGATCCGAAGGCAAACAAGATGGTGATCAGTAGAGATGTGGTTTTTGATGAAAAAGCCATGTTGCAGCGTACTCAGGAAGAAGAGAAACAAGTACCAGAAAACTGTAGCACTAATGACCATGTGGTGCAGGTGGAGCTAGAGAATCATGGTAGAGAAGAGGATGTTCAGCATGTAGAGTGTTCTATCTCAAGTGATCAACAACATCATAGTATAGCCACAGACAGGCCCAAACGCAATATCAAGCCACCTACCAGGTATGGTTTTGAAGATTTGGTTTCTTATGCGCTTATTACTAGTAGCGGGGATCCTACAACTTTTCAGGAGGCAGTACAAAGCCAAGAGAAAAGTAGATGGATGGGTGCTATGGTGGAGGAGATGGAGTCTCTGCATAAGAACCAGACGTGGGAGTTGGTGGAACTTCCCGAGGGGAAGAGAGCAATAGGGTGCAAATGGGTGTATAAGAAGAAAGAAGCAGTATCAGAAAATGAGGGAGAAAAATTCAAGGCTCGTCTAGTAGCAAAGGGTTACTCACAGAGAAAAGGGGTTGACTATGATGAGATCTTCTCCCCCGTGGTCAGACACACTTCCATCAGGACAGTGTTGGCACTAGTAGCACATTCAGATATGCAGTTGGAGCAGATGGATGTAAAGACAGCTTTCCTTCATGGCGACTTGGAGGAACGGATTTACATGGTACAGCCAGAAGGGTTCAGTCTCCCTGGAGAGGAACATTTGGTCTGTAATTTGAAGAAATCACTTTATGGGCTGAAGCAGTCTCCGAGGCAGTGGTACAAACGATTTGACTCTTACATGATCCGAATTGGCTACAAAAGGTGTGAGTATGATTGTTGTGTCTGCGTAAAAAGGCTTGATGATGATTCATTTATTTTTCTGTTACTTTATGTGGATGATATGTTGATTGCTGCCAAGAGTATGAGTGAGGTCAACAAGTTGAAGACTTTGTTGAGTAGAGAATTTGACATGAAGGATTTGGGTGCGGCCAAGAAGATTCTTGGGATGGAGATTCCCAAGGACAGAGCTTTTAGGAGATTATGACTATCTCAGCATAGCTATGTTGAGAAGGTGTTGGACAGGTTCAGCATGAGTTATGCAAAATCAGTAAGTACACCTTTGGCGAATCATTTCAGATTGTCTACCGCTCAGTGCCCGAAGAAAGATGATGAAGTTCATGACATGTCAAAAGTCTCATATGCTAGTGCAGTGGGGTGTTTGATGTATGCTATGATTTGTACAAGACCAGATTTGGCACAAGCTGTCAGCATGGTTAGCAAGTTTCTTTCANTATACTGCTCAGTGCCCGAAGACAAATGATGAAGTTCATGACATGTCAAAGGTCTCATATACTAGTGCAGTGGGGTGTTTGATGTATGCTATGGTTTGTACAAGACCAGATTTGGCACAAGCTGTCAGCGTGGTTAGCAAGTTTCTTTCAAATCCGGGTCGACAGCATTGGGATGCAGTCAAGTGAATTTTCAGATACTTGAGGGGCACTACAGACTATGGCATCAGGTTTAGCAGACAACAGAGTGACCCTTCAGTTATGGGATATGTGGATGCAGACTATGCAGGAGACTTGGATGACAGGANCAAATCCGGGTCGACAACATTGAGATGCAATCAAGTGGATTTTCAGATATTTGAGGGGCACTACAGACTATGGCATCATGTTTAGCAGACAACAGAGTGACCCTTCAGTAATGGGATATGTGGATGCAGACTATGCAGGGAACTTGGATGACAGGAGGTCTACCACAGGTTATATGTTTACTCTTGTGGGAGGACCTATTTGTTGGAAGTCCATGATACAGCCTATAATTGCACTATCTACTACTGAGTCAGAGTATATGGCAGTAGCTGAGGCTGCCAAAGAGGCTTTGTGGCTTACAGGTTTAGTCAAGGAGCTGGGTGCCCAGCAAGGTGGAGTTCAATTGCATTATGACAGTCAGAGTACCATTTATTTGGCAAAGAACCATGTGTATCATGCGAGGACCAAACACATAGATGTGAGGTTTCATAAGATCAGGGAACTGGTTTCTTCTAGTGAACTATTACTTGAGAAAGTTCACACTTCTGAGAATGCAGNAGTTCAATTGCATTGTGACAGTCAGAGTGCCATTTATTTAGCAAAGAACCATGTGTATCATGCGAGGACCAAACACATAGATGTGAGGTTTCATAAGATCAGGGAACTGGTTTCTTCTAGTGAACTATTACTTGAGAAAGTTTACACTTCTAAGAATGCAGTAGACATGTTGACAAAACCTGTTACTACAGACAAGTTCAAGCACTGCTTGGACTTGATTAATGTCTTTAGTTGCTAGATGAGAGATGCCTCAACTCAGCGTCCCCGGTGGAGTTCCCGAATACATGTCCTCTTTTTTTTACTAAGGGGGTGAATATTTGTCAAGGTGGAGATTGTTAGAGTATGTGTGGCTTATATTTTTGCTGTGTGCATAATGGCAAGGAGGCAGATGCCGGAGCGGGATTTATATAAAGGGGATGTTGATTAGTTGGGGGTGCGGGGGCAACGCCCCCGCGGTACAGTACAGGGGTATTTTTGTAAATACGTCTGTATTAGGGTTGTATAAATACTTAAGATGTAACCCTACTTTGAATAATGAAAAAGAACGGCCGCTCGCTCTCGTGGATGTAGGCACATTGCCGAACCACGTAAATCTCTGTGTGTTATTTTCTCCTGTTTTCTTAATTGTTTGATTCTTTACTACTCACCATAATTGTTGCACGATCACAACAAGAGGCATGGATGTTGTGTAGGGAGATAGAGATGCTTTGGCGAGTGGTGCCTTGGAAAGGGAGAGAAGCTTGGGTGGTGCCATAGATATAAACTTGGGCGACACCATGGAGGACCTATGCAAATTGATGATGTCTTCGATTTCTGAAAATTCTCTCTTTCTCAGGTAATTCCTGGTTGATGGATCAATGGTGAAGGCTCTCTATGTCACTAGGATTATGACTTTTCCTCCTCCTCAGATGGAGAGATCTGATGCCCTCAGTGCTTCCTAGCTGAGGTCTGAAGGTCCTATTGTTTCTTGGAAAGCGGGGTTTGATGCCCCCAACGATTCACATAATTGTCCTACTTCCAATAGTGGTTTGGTGTCCATACTGTAGGATGTGAATTTGGCTAAGGAGAGGCTTTGGAGGGTTGTGACACCCTCCGATATTAGAGAGGTCAGCTCTCGGGGTCTTGAGGGTATCATCTATACCATGATAGAGGGCTTTGCTATAGTACCCATCTGTTATGTGGAATCATGTCTTTTGTATGCTTGGTTATACTGACATTCTTGCTTTTGGATATTCGCAGATGGCTGAGACTTTTTTGTGCTTTTAAGGACACTCAAACTTGATGGGGGTGTCGAGAGCTTTGGCGGAAGAAAAACCAAGGCACCAGACTGCTGAAGAGCAATTAAGGTTGGCTCATGAGAGAGTAACACTCTTAAGATCGAGCTTTTGGAGACTAAGGTTGTTTGCGTGCAAGCAAAGACAGAGTTACGCCAAGATTATGGTGACTTATGAGAGAACTATTAAGTTGAAGACTAAGACTGCTTGATAAAAGTAGATTTATGCACAATCAAATCAGTCGAATGTGTGGTCTAGAGCAATTAATGAAATAGTTAATAATAAGCGACAAAGATTGGGGGTTAGGTCTGGGGACCTAATCACTGAAAGCGGCAACGATGGTCGGGGAACTCTATTAATGAGAGAGTACAAGGTAGTAGATGAGAGAAAGAGAGAGTGCAAGAGTATGCTCAAGGTGAGGTGTGTGCGATCTCTTTCCCCCTTGTGTAGGCGGTTTACAATTTATAGGTGTAAAGCCCTAATTGAGGTGGTGACGTGAAAGTCAAGNACTAAGGGGGTGAATATTTGTCAAGGTGGAGATTGTTAGAGTATGTGTGGCTTATATTTTTGCTGTGTGCATAATGGCAAGGAGGCAGATGCCGGAGCGGGATTTATATAAAGGGGATGTTGATTAGTTGGGGGTGCGGGGGCAACGCCCCCGCGGTACAGTACAGGGGTATTTTTGTAAATACGTCTGTATTAGGGTTGTATAAATACTTAAGATGTAACCCTACTTTGAATAATGAAAAAGAACGGCCGCTCGCTCTCGTGGATGTAGGCACATTGCCGAACCACGTAAATCTCTGTGTGTTATTTTCTCCTGTTTTCTTAATTGTTTGATTCTTTACTACTCACCATAATTGTTGCACGATCACAACAAGAGGCATGGATGTTGTGTAGGGAGATAGAGATGCTTTGGCGAGTGGTGCCTTGGAAAGGGAGAGAAGCTTGGGTGGTGCCATAGATATAAACTTGGGCGACACCATGGAGGACCTATGCAAATTGATGATGTCTTCGATTTCTGAAAATTCTCTCTTTCTCAGGTAATTCCTGGTTGATGGATCAATGGTGAAGGCTCTCTATGTCACTAGGATTATGACTTTTCCTCCTCCTCAGATGGAGAGATCTGATGCCCTCAGTGCTTCCTAGCTGAGGTCTGAAGGTCCTATTGTTTCTTGGAAAGCGGGGTTTGATGCCCCCAACGATTCACATAATTGTCCTACTTCCAATAGTGGTTTGGTGTCCATACTGTAGGATGTGAATTTGGCTAAGGAGAGGCTTTGGAGGGTTGTGACACCCTCCGATATTAGAGAGGTTAGCTCTCGGGGTCTTGAGGGTATCATCTATACCATGATAGAGGGTTTTGCTATAGTACCCATCTGTTATGTGGAATCATGTCTTCTGTATGCTTGGTTATACTGACATTCTTGCTTTTGGATATTCGCAGATGGCTGAGACTTTTTTGTGCTTTTAAGGACACTCAAACTTGATGGGGGTGTCGAGAGCTTTGGCGGAAGAAAAACCAAGGCACCAGACTGCTGAAGAGCAATTAAGGTTGGCTCATGAGAGAGTAACACTCTTAAGATCGAGCTTTTGGAGACTAAGGTTGTTTGCGTGCAAGCAAAGACAGAGTTACGCCAAGATTATGGTGACTTATGAGAGAACTATTAAGTTGAAGACTAAGACTGCTTGATAAAAGTAGATTTATGCACAATCAAATCAGTCGAATGTGTGGTCTAGAGCAATTAATGAAATAGTTAATAATAAGCGACAAAGATTGGGGGTTAGGTCTGGGGACCTAATCACTGAAAGCGGCAACGATGGTCGGGGAACTCTATTAATGAGAGAGTACAAGGTAGTAGATGAGAGAAAGAGAGAGTGCAAGAGTATGCTCAAGGTGAGGTGTGTGCGATCTCTTTCCCCCTTGTGTAGGCGGTTTACAATTTATAGGTGTAAAGCCCTAATTGAGGTGGTGACGTGAAAGTCAAGTTACTAGTTTTATTGGGAGCATAGTTTTAAAACCCAGCTCGGACACCAACCCGGAGAAGGGATCGGGTCAATGAATTTCTGGTTCAACCACTGGGTCACTAGTCGAACCGGTGATATAATAAAAAAATAAAAAATAATTATTAATGATGATAAATAGACTAAAAAATTAAAATAGTTATAAAAATAACATGTTTAATATATATTAAATCAAACAAAGTTATCAAACCTGAATTACTTAATTGCATTCAATTAACAAATCAATGTATTCAATTAACAGCCCAGCCTCCACCCCCAAACTTGAATCACTTAATTGCATTCACTTAATTTTTGAGTTAACAAACACTGAACGAATGATTTAGGATTTGGGGCAAAACAAAAGAGAAAAAGAAAAAGACACAAAAATGTAAAAAAAAAAACATATTTATACTAAAGGAACAAAACCGGCCGGTTTTGTAAACCCGGTCCGGTTTTCACAGGTTACCGGTTTTATTCCGGGTTCTTTGCTCAAACGGTCCAATTACAAAATCGGCCCGGTTAGGAGACCGGTTCACCGGGTCAACACGCCGAGCCGGGCCGGGTTTTAAAACACTAATTGGGAGGATAGCTACAATTGAGGATGAGCACTATCTTATATTAATGGCTATCCTGATGATTGTTCTTCCACGTGCGTTGACTCTTCCTAGACTCTTAGGTTTGGATTGAATTGAGGCTATGAGCTAAGTCTACCCTGCCTTTTGATGATTTAGGATTAACCCATAAACTAGGCCTAAATCTGGGCTCGTTAGATTGTGTAACATTTATATTTTAAATAACAACCTATTTTTCTTTTCTTTAATTACGTATTTAGAGTTACAATAAAAAAATAAAAAATAAAAGAGAAATAAGGGACAGAGAAGAAAAAGATAGGCGTGGATTAGTAGAGTCATTTGACATTAGAAAGTATATTGACTGAGTTATCTGATATTAGGAGTCTTGCAGAGAAAACAATATTTTTTAGTGGGAATTTTTTTTGTTTTTTGGGATGAAGTTTGCATCATTTGATTAAAGTAGATAAATTTTAAACATCGTTGTACTTTTATATGTTGAGAATTTAACTTTCTACATGTAATATTAAATAGATATGAAATTGAATAACAAATTTATAGGTTTAAAATAAAGTTGACTTAGAATGACTTTTTAATGGACAAATCGAGAATTGGATTTCAAGTATTTAATTCCTATTACAATCATTTAAAAATATTGTCACAAAAATAGATAAACTTATTTTTAAATAAGAATAATATTTACGGTATAAATATAACATTTAGCTATAAAATTCATATGTTGAAAAAAATTCACTTTTCCTTATTAAAAATTAGATCTTCAAATGAAATAGGATAACCGCCTTACCCCATATGTTTAACTAACTAATTTTGTTTGACCAAAAAAAAAAATTAATTACTTCTGGGTGTGTGCTACTGACAGTTGGATTTCACTGAGCCACCTATGGTAACATATTTGAAGGGGCATAAAACAGTTGTGCATGATTAAGCCACATAATAAGGCCACGTGTCCCAAGACATGTGAAAAAAAGTACATGGGAAGGAGGGTGAGGAATCAATCTATTTTAATAAATTGAACAAAAGATTGAAGTGCTCGATTGAATAAGCTAGAGTTGTTAGTATGACGGAACTCGAAGTAAGATCGAGCACAGCTCACAAAAAGTCTTTATGTGCAAAGATCCTTAGTAAATGAGATAGCCAGAGATTTGAGGTAGGGCTGAACAAATAAGAACGTTGCCTGTATCATAGACAAACGTTATTAGCACTCCCTAACAAATAGACAAACAAGATAGAAATTTGTGAGGAGTCCTAGCATCTAAAGGAGTTTGGTTGTAAACTTGGTGTGCCACCTAGTCTAGCCAATAGCACAAATCTTGGCAAAGAAGTAGCAGCATAGCGCTATAAATATCAGGTGAAGCTTGAGCCAAAAGTACACACTTCTTTTTCAAAAATTCTCTTTTACTTATTTCCAAGAACCTTACAGACTTAAGCATCAGAGTGCCTCTGACTAGCCCACCTCTGATCTTAAGCAGTTTACTTATTTTTGCAAGAAGAACAATGCAATCCCTATTCGTCTTTTCCCAATCAAACTCAAATCAAAAGATAAGAGGTTTTTTCCTCAAATCAAAAGGTTATAGCTTAGGTTCTTGCTCTAAATGCTATTCTCACGGATGACACACTAATTTACACCCATAAAATATAAGCTCCTACCAAATAATATTTTCCTATTTGTTATCGTTAAATCTTACTGTGTTCTATAATGAATTGTTAGCTGGTATAAAATTTAGAGGAACATTTTGTTTTGAATCCTGAATACGCAATACCAAGAGTACAGGTATACGGTGGGTTAGCATTGTTTGAAACTAAGACAAATTCATGTTCAAAAATGGCCTAAAACGTGACTCATACATAATCAATTATTTCAATAAATAGGTTAAAAAAGAATGGGATTGGTTTACGTTAATTCCACAAGATGTGCACCTCATGTCGATATGCAATTCAACAACAAAATTCTTATTTTAAATTTGAAATACCCAAAATAAAAATTTAGAAAACATTGCTATAATATTCAAATCAATTAAAATATTAAGTTGATTAACAAAAAAGGTCCCCGCTAAAAGTGAAAAATTTGCCGCTAAAAATTTTCTGCGGCAAAAAAATTTGGTCGCCCATTTGTTGCGGCATGCTCGCCACTGAAAATTTTTGATGACCAACTAAAGTATCGTCGCTAAAATAGATTATCAGTGACAAAAAATTTAGTTTTAAAAAAATTCATTTTTTTGTCACAAAAAAAACCTTCGTCATCGAAAGAAATTATATTATGATCATATTTTTTCTCTTTGGTAATGACATAATATTTGTCGTTGAAAATCAAGGTACATTTTTTGCGACTAACATATTTTCGACGCCAAATAACAAATGAACAAATTTTATAAACGGGTAACACGACATGACTCTTTTAACCCATTTAATTTTAAAAAAATTATATCAACAAATTTTAATACTCCATTTTTTTTACTATCATCTGTACTTACCTAAAAAAA
Organism: Ilex paraguariensis; assembly: GCA_963454935.2. NCBI lineage: Eukaryota > Viridiplantae > Streptophyta > Magnoliopsida > Aquifoliales > Aquifoliaceae > Ilex > Ilex paraguariensis. The sequence goes on from CAUOFW020002837.1 coordinate 423,061, forward strand.
AGAGTAATTTCTAGTCAATTCTTACAAAAAAAATCAAACTTTAATGCTAAAAAAAAAAGGCAAGAGGTAATTGCCTTTTATAGGCAAGTCTGCTCTCCCCAACTCACCTCATTTGCTGATGTGCGATAAAAACAAAAGATATTAGTTTGTCTTTGTCTTTGTCTTTGAACTGATTTTTATCTCTCTATCTCCTCTTCTTTTGTTTTTGAACTATTGCTTTATTTTATTTTTTATATTGATTTCTTTACATCTTTTTTTTTGGCTAATTTTTTTAAATAATTATTATTTTTTTATTATATTAATTTTATTGAAATTAATAAACATCTGATAAATGATTTGACAGATTTCACTCAAACACGATCCGTTTATTAAACGTGTCTAACGAGTTAACCCGTTAAGATCTCACACAAACCGCTTAATTCATGTAGATTCGTGTCAGTTAATCGTGTTGTCTCAGATTTTAACAGGTCTACTCATCGCCAAACAAAATTATTTCTGAAGAGTGGCATTTTATGATCAATAATGTCCTTGTAACAAATCAAAATAAATTCACTATAGTGGTTCAATCATTGAAGATCATTATAATACTTTTTGGCAACGAAACGTAATATTTGTCGTAGAATATCCTTTTCTTTTGCGACAATTTTTCTTACACATCGTAAAAGTCGTTGTAGTAAAACGTTTTTCTTGTAGTGATATTCTGTAACTAAATATAAATTGTCGCCAAATAAAAAAAAATTAAATTTTTTTATACGACAAACATGTATTGTTGTTAAGTATTATTATTATTTTTTTCTTATTTTTCGTTATTTGACAAAAATTTTGTGACTGAAAAATTTTGTTGCCCATAAAATTAGCATTTCGCGCCAACATTGGCGTTAATATTTTTTGGAGGAAACGTTTTTGTGAAAACTATTTACGACGACTACAAAAAATGATCGTCAAAATATCATAAAAATATTTACTACTACAAACATTTGAAATTGTAGTTGAAAATCACTTTTTTACAACAACTTATTGTTCGTCGTCAAAATTCGTCACAAAAAAAATAAATTTGTTGTAGTGATTATTTCAACTGGAATTGCAAGAATCAAGTTGAAACATTACTCATACTTGAAGAGTATAAATCTTAAACCACTCAAACAAAAATTATACTTTAACTTAGACCACGTGCAACACATGTGTGCACAAACTACTTACTTCTAAATGTCAAGAAAGAGGGATATTTTTTTATTTTCCTTATTACCCTTCAAAAATGTGTAAAGACAGTGCAACACACCCTTTATAACTTTGGTATCCCTATCTTCGATTATACCCATTAAATTATGAGTTAGAGAAACTAGAGACTTTGTGAATAAAAAAACTAGATACACTGAAGAGTATGATTCCTTACCAGGTTTTATCTCTCTCACTTCCTCTCTCTATATATATAGGATAAACAATAAATTAAAAACTAGGTAAAGAATTGAGTCTACATACGTATTAGAGCTTTTATTTTTGACTATAGATCTTTATGACATCCCAGTTGATTGATCTTTTGGACGGCTTGATAAACCAAAGCAACCAACTCAAATAGAGCATCACAATTATAGGATTGTCTGATATTTTACAGTAAGTTATCTATTCAATTCTTTGATCAATTACAATATAAAAGTAATAAGCTACATAAAATGAAGTTAGATACAATCGAGTTATTTGCTCATATATAATACATCAGTGGTTATAATCGATGATTTTCAACAAATAAATGCACTAACAAAGTGAAAAAGATTTATGACATTTTAATCTTTAACAGTTATATGATCCGGTAAAAAAACAAAAAATATAGATTTTGCATTTATCAAAATATTTTGTTGAGTTTAAGTATTCACATTTTAAGCATAATTTAAGCACAAATCTATACACCCATCTCCCAACAAAATATTGTTGAAAATGATTCACGTATAAAACATAAAACACGTGTACATCATAGTTTATAAAAAGGAAGCTAACAAGACATGGCATTGTGGAGTTTTTGTCCTATTTCTCCCTACTTGTACAAGTCTTCTTTTGACATCCATCTTGATATACCCCCCCCCCCCTTACATTCTTATATATTTGACATTATTATTTACATCATATAATCTTAGGCCAATTTTGATTCGAGTAATGTTTACCTTTATGTTGCAATGGATATAATCACTGAGAAAGTGTTACTGCGAGCATTGAGTTTGACCTTAGAGTCGTTTATCTCCATCAATACCACATGTGGGGAAACTTATTTATTTTAAGATAATGTTCACACGACTTTCAAAATTACGTGCCAACTATTTATATTTTATATTCTATAATTGAGTTTATGAATTAAAAACAAGTTGGTTGCTTTTTTTAGAAATTATGCGCAAGCTCATAGTGCACTGTCTGTTATCTAGGCAACAACGAAGGATGCAAAGAAGGTGGTTAACGGTCCAGGTGATGGTTGGACCCAATTCAGCAACAGTAAAGATGGGTCATTATAAGTTATCAACTGCTCGCTATTTCTTGCANCCTGGTCTCGGCTACCGAAATCGAGGCCCTCATTTTCTGCCGTGATTATCTGGTTTTGGCTAGGAATGGTTAATTTTAGGAAAAATTCTAGCCACACACTCCTTCTAATTTATTATATCTTTAAAAATACCTTATCTATTATCAAAAATATCATTAACACTCCTTCTAATTTATATTTAAACATTACTGACACCCCTATCATTTCTAACCAAAAAAAAAAAAAAATCATCTTAAATACCAAAATGTCCCTAGATAAACCCCAAACAATTTTTCTACATAAAATTTGATTAAACTTTGATCCAATTAAATTTTTTTTTTGTGTATATTAAAATTCGAGTTGATTAAAATTTATTTTTTTACATATTAAAATTTGATCTAATTAAAATTCGATTCAAACTAATTAAATTTTAATTTTTTTTACTTTTTAAAATTCGAGCCTATTAAAAAAAAATTTTACGTATTAAAATTCGAGTTGATTTGAGCTCTACCCAAGTTGTTAGCGCCAATCACAATTCACTTCGATTCGATTAAAATTTATATTTTTTTACTTATTAAAATTTTAGTCAGTTAAAAATTATATTCTTTTATGTATTAAAATTTGGACCGATTAAAATTCAATGTGAGTTAATTAAAATTAGAATTGAGTCGATTAAAAATAATTTTTATTAGGATCAAATAGAATTTTAATCGACTCAAATTTTAATATGTAAAAAAATATAATTTTTAATTGACTCGAATTTTAATACGTAAAAAATAAATTTTAATTATATCGAATAGAATTTTAATTAATCCGAATTTTAATACGTAAAAAAATTTAGAAAACAAAAGGGGTCTAATTGAAAATATGCTTATCTAGACGGGAAGGGGATAAAGTTTGTCCTCAAATATTGATGGGTCAAACCCATGTTATAAGCCTGGTCTGAGTTAAAGGCCCAATTCCAAGAGATCCAGCTAATTAAGCCCAAAGGAGTCTACACCTGGATAACCTTATCAAGATCAATGAGCTACATTAGCAGGGGAGCATGCATAGTCATCAAAGAGCCTCCTCTACCACCTTGGAGTAAGCGTCATCCAAGAGTCTTCTCTACACCACCAAGGAGCATCCAGGAGCCTCACCCTCGCAGCTTGGAGATAGTCAACCTCCCTCATCCTTGACCAAGTCCTTTGGAGAGCACATCAACCGTCACACCTCGCCCGTTGAGAAGATGATAGATCGCCTCCGCCGGATTAGCTACCTAATTACTATCAAACGGTCCTAAGCCATAATGACCGTCAGAATAATCATACAATTACTACGACAAACCACTATAAATTGTAAGCTCCTCTGACACTTGGGGGGCATCAGACTCATTTGAGCATAATTCTCTCCTCCCCTCTCAAAGTTTTGTAATCATATGCTCTCCCTCCACACTGGAGATAATAAAATTTTGGCAAACCTAGCCATTCAAAGTGGACGTAGGTCATATTGACCGAACCACTATAAATCTTGTCTTCTCTCTCATTCTACTTACTGCATTTTATACTACAACTTGACTAGTGTTGTGCAAACTAATTTGTGCATCATCAGTTTGGCGCCGTCTATGAGAACGACAGTTCTCACCTAGCCACTTTCCTTTGCTGAGTCAAAGTCGATCACCAACAGATCCATGAATCAGTCTAAAGATAACCCACCACCAAGAGATGAGGAGGTTGCTCCTCAACCAACTAATCCTGTCCCAAATGAGCAGCAGATGCTTGAGACCATGCAGCAACTTGCGGCCCAGATCCTACAACTAATGCTCCTTGGGCGTCAAGGAGTTCTCCACATGGGCGCTCCTCATCTAGGAAGAGGAGCACAACCTGAACCTCCAGTCAGAGGAGCTCCACGCCTTGGGCGTCAAGGAGCTCCCTACATGGGTGCTCCTCATCTAGGAGGAAGAGCACAATCTAGACCTCAAGTTAGAGGAGCTCCACGCCTTGGGTGTCAAGGAGCTCCCCACATGGGTGCTTCTCACCTGAGCGCCCCCTTTGGAGCCCACTCAGGCGCCCCGCACAAGGGAGCTCCCCACAAGGGACCTCTACCTCCTCTTCCAGCTCCCTCTTTTCATAGTGGAGACCCTCTTTTTCAAGAGGACGAGGGTGAAAACCAAAGCTTGGAGCATAAGAGCCATATCCATTGTAATTCCAAGGGACCTCCTCCTAATCATTGGGACAAAAAAAATTAAGGAGGTGCAGAATCAATTGGGTGATGTCTTCAACGCCATGAAGGCACGAGGACCCGAGATAGTGGATTACCTTGTAAATCGAACCGACACACCTTTCAAACTTGACGTGGCGAACTATCCACTCTCTCAAAAATTCAAGATGTCATTCGTCGAAACCTTTAATGGTACAAAGGATCCATTAGACCACCTTGAAACTTTTAAGACCTTGATGCAATTGCACAACGTCCCTAACAAAATCATGTGCAGAGTGTTCCTAACCACCTTGAAGGGATCCGCTCGACAATGATTTGCCAAGATCACCCTCGCTTCCATTTGCTCATTTGCTTGAGTTGAACATATCCTTTGTGTTGCACTTTATTGGAAGACGCCGTCACCAGAAGCCTGCCACCCACCTGCTCAACATAAAGTAGGACAGAGATGAGGGTCTGCGAAGCTACCTCACTCATTTTAATGAGGAGGTCTTTCAGGTCGAAGAGCCCGATGAAAAAGTCAGCATGACCGCCTTCTTGGGAGGCCTTCGGTCATCGAGTTTCCTTTTCTCCGTGATGAAACGCCTACCAAAGAGCATGCCAGAACTATTGGCAAAAGTTCAAAAATTTATGAATGTTGAGGAAATCAACAGGTCTAGGCGAGATGAATCATCTCACGGATCGCCAAAAGCATGACCTACATCTACACTGTTCTTAAATAGGTAGTCTATCTCCAGCTTAGCGGCTCTCTCGAGGGTCGCCAAAAAGCATGGCCTACATCTACATTGTTCTTAAACAAGTAGTCTATCTCTAACTTAGCGGCTCTTTCGAGGGTCGCCAAAAAGCTTGGCCTACCTCTACAGTGTTCTTAAACAGGTAGTCTATCTCCAGTTTAATGGCTCTCTCGAGGGTTGCCAAAAAGCTTGCCTACCTCTACACTGTTCTCAAATAGACAGCCTATCTCCAGCTTAGCGGTCCTCTCGCGGGTCGCCAAAAAAGCTTGACCTCTGCATTGTTCTCAAACAAGCAATCTATCTCCCGGCTTTCTCACGAGTCGCCCAAAAAAGCTTGACATTTGCTCTGCTTTCAAGCAAGTAGCCTATACCTCAAGCTTAAAGACTCTCTCATGGGTCGCCAAAAACTCAGTCTCAAAAGGTGTAACTCTCTCACGAGCAATCCTCAAACTATGTCTTACTCTCGCGCAAGCAGTCTGCCTCTCTTTTCAGGTAATCATGTTAAATTTTTTAATGTTTGAAATAACATTATTTTTGTTATCATAAGTAGGTTCACCCATCTCAGCTCGGCGACATAGAACCGTTGGGGGATTTGATAAGCAGAAACAATGCTCAGAATATCATGGAAGAATTTGATTTTGAGAAGGTGCACTAAGAGGAGTTGGACCATCACCACTGAAAAGTGTCTGACGTATTCTACCCCCGGGCTCCAGAACTAGGCTTGCCAAGAAATTCCTGGGCAACCCTGCCTGCATGGGCGAGAACTGAACTCCCTACAGGGGCATTCAAAGCTCCTTGGCTACCTGAACTCCTCAAATCATCACTAAAAGTGGCACCCAAAATTTCCTTATAACTTGCACTACTCAACCCAGTGCCTAGAGAGGCGTCTGACACCCTCTGCTCGCCCAAATGGGCAGCCCAGTGCCTGGCCCTCGTACAAGCGAAGTAGTCCTGCAGGCGCCCAACCATTTATGCTCGCCCAAAATGGCACCTCTTGGTGCCTTCACGCCAAGACTAGCCTTTTTTCCACCTCCCTGCTCACCAGGACCAGCGCCCCTAGGCGTCTGATGGACCAGATCAGCACGCCCAGCGTGCAAGTCAGCATGCATGAAGACTCGAGCAGCTCCCTCACCTACTGCGCAAAACTGTAGCAACGCACAACGATGTCGTCTGCTTGCCCAAGCCCTTCTCGGTGCTTGCCTTTCCATCTCCACGCCAGACCACCCCTCCTACGCGAGTAGGTTGCTCCTCAAGACGACCTGGAGTGGCGCTTAGGCAATTCCCCAGCTCGCCCAAGTTCCTCAAGTCAGTATCCTAAAAGGCGCCCAAGGCTTTTTGCTAGCCCAAAACAGTGTGCCCAGTTGCATGGTCGCCCAAAACTGTGCGCCAGCGCGTCTACTCGCTATTTTGGCCATAAATTTTGCTATGTAAGTCAAAATGGGACACATTATATATCAAATTGAAGCTCTCGACGAGCTGAGCAAAACTCATTACTGTTGGTAATGAGCTTTCAAAAAACGTCCAGAAAAAGATGTTTTGGCCTCCCGAAGTTTTAAAAAAAAAAAAAGAAAATTTGCCTAGGAGGTTGTTTACTNGTTGGTAATGAGCTTTCAAAAAACGTCCAGAAAAAGATGTTTTGGCCTCCCGAAGTTTTAAAAAAAAAAAAAGAAAATTTGCCTAGGAGGTTGTTTACTCGCCCATGAGATGGCTTACTCGCCAAGGAGGTGGTCTGCTCGACCAAAAGCTGGTTATTCAACCAAAAACGAGCCCCTGGTTTCCCTGTTCGCTATTTTGACCGTAACTTTTGGTCTATAACTCAAAATGAGACTTATTATATACCAAATCAAAAAACATTCAGAAAAGTGGTGTTTTGGCCTCCTGAAGTTAAAAAAAAAAAATTCTTGCTCGCCCAAAACAGTGCTCTGCTCGCCTAGACAGTTGACTGCTCGCCTAGCTCTCTGCTCAAAATTTTGATCGTGATTTTTGCTTTGTTGCTTGAAATAAGGCTTATAATATATCAAATCGAAGCTTTCGGCGAGCCCTACAATACTTATAGCCTATGAATGTGAATGATGCTGTTCAAAGCCTAAAAAGGCCTATAAATGGATGTTTTGGCCTCTCAAATTTTTTTTCAGTTATGCCGATCAACCAAAAATTAAAATTCAACTTAAAATGCCCTCCTTTTCCAAGTTCTGTTGGACGCAGGACATTTGGGGGCAAATGATGGGTCAGGGCCAAAGGTCCAACCCATGTTATAAGCCTGGTTCGAGCTAAAGGTCCAATTCCAAGAGATCCAATTAGTTAAGCCCAGAGGAGTGTACATCCGAATAACTTTATCAAGATCAAGAAGCTACATCAGCAGGGGAGCATGCATGATCATCCAAGAGTCTCCTCTACTACCTTGTAGTAAGAGTCATCCAAGAGAGTTATCCAAGAGCCTTCTCTACCACCTTGGAGTAAGAGTCATCTAAGAGACTTCTCTACGCCACCAAGGAGCATCTAGGAGCCTCACCCTCGCAGCCTGGAGAGAGTCAACCTCCCTCATCCTTGACCAAGTCCTTTGGAGAGTACACCAACCGTCACACCTTGCCCGTTGAGAAGATGATAGATTGCCTCCGCCGGATCAGCTACCTAATTACTATTAAACGGTCCTAAGTCATAATGACCGTCAGAATAGTCATACAATTACTACACCAAACCACTATAAATTGTAANACACCGAAGATAATAAAATTTTGGCGAACCTAGCCATTCAAAGTGGACGTAGGTCGTATTGACCGAACCACTATAAATTATGTCTTCTCTCTCCTTCTACTTACTGCATTTTATACTACAATTTGACTAGTAGTGTGCAAACTAATTTATTCATCATCAAATATATCATGTGCAATTTAGTAAAATAGTATTTTTGTTAAAAATTTTAATCTAATAGGGGTGTTAATGGAGATTCAAAAAATAGATGGATATCTTTGAAGATATGATAACTTAGAGAGGATGCTATTAAAATTTACCTTTAATTTTACTCTGCGCTATGTTAATTTAGGAATAGGCGACCCCCTTGCTAAGATACCATTTTCATTCGTCGACTTTCTTTGTAAGTAATGGTCTTTGTAAGTAATGGTTTAAGAACGACACAACGAGTAGCCCATGCCAGTAATAAAATTTNAAGTAATGGTTTAAGAACGACACAACGAGTAGCCCATGCCAGTAATAAAATGTAAATAATCTTGGGAAGCACGAAAACCTATTGGTGGCCAGCGTGGTCCATTAGTCAACGGCCTCGGACCAGCTCAGATTCAATTGTCGGATTGTTGACTGATCACCAAAACTGATATGTCCACCAAAACTTCCACCAAGTTTTGGAGCCTAATTAATTTGCCATAGTGATAGCCATCGGATAGTTAATGAAAAGTTTGTGAGAGTCCACAGATTTTATGATTCACATTGATTTGAGATCCATAATGTAGTAAAAATTTCGATAGATGTAGCATTTTTGAAATTTATCTCTATCTTACTCAACGCTGATGAATTTTTAGCGGCCATCCCAATCGATTGATTTTTATTCACATTCGACGAGTTATCATTAAGCTTTTTAATTAACTAGTTGATGTACACAGACGTTGCAAGTGATCTTTTTTTATGTAATTTTTTTTTAATTTTATTGCTATTTTGTGCACGAGAGACAAAAATTATGTTACTGTACATATTTTAAGAAAAAAATTCACCATACAAAGTATGCATCATGTTGATTATTGAAATCCATAAATTGTTGAAATGTGATTGCCATTGGTGAAATGGAAGCAAACCCTTAAATTTAAGTTTTATTGAATATGGTACAAGCCAGTTGTTTTCTTTATTGTAGTTTTCTTTCTAATTGTGTTAAAAAATTATATTCTTTTGGTATTTCATAGACATAGATGGATTGCCAAATTTTAGAATAGACTATCATACTTGAAAAAATCTCAAATATGAGCAAACTAAGCATGGCTGTGATCATCAAGTCTCGACTAGAGGATTTAGTAAGCTAAAGAATGCACTGTAAACATAGGTACTCACTGTAACCAAATTTCTCTAATTCCGAATCCTACCCATTACTAATTGAAAAATAATAATCCTTTTATCTTTTAATTTTGGAATTTTTTGTTACCCTAAAAACAATACATATATCAAAAACTTACATAAAAATGATGTTCAAGTAACCAAGTGTTCCAAAAAGCTAAGGTAGGAGCAAACATACATTACGATAAGAATTACTAAAAAGTATAACTATAAACCTAACTTGAATAATTAATCCTCTGTTTGATTTGACTTTCAATTTGGTCAAGAGCTCATGTAAGTTACAAACCCTGAACCAAAAAGAAGTTGCTTGATTATAGTTTTTATATATTGGTGCGGTACCTATTATAGCATTGAATACATTGAATTCTCCAAATCCTATCTATACAAATCTATATTACTATGCACACTGCATGTGGTCAATATGAACCTATGTGTATTGTTGCATTGAATAAATTTGTTATTGCCTAGATGTTTTCTCATAATTTGAACTCAATTTTTCTTTTTGAAATAAGTAGATTGTGCCTTATTCTGAGTGGGTTTAGTTACTTATAGTACAATATATGCTTTAATGTTGTGTTCCTTAATCTGGTTGTGGAAGTAAGGACTTATTCTAGTTAATGAAAAGGGGTGGAACTTTATAATTGATATTGGGAAGCAAACGTCAATTTGGAGAAATTTCTGCTTTAGCCAATGATTTTACACGAGGATGAAGGATTTCATGGGTGGCTTTTTCCTCTTCTTCAATTACTTTATTTTTAACTCCTTTGCTTAGTCACATTGGTTTGATATTACATGCATATGGTGTAATTTTTTTAACTCACTTAGTTTGGAGGTTGAATACATGCACGAAAAAGAGTTGTAATAAGATATTACGAAAAATATCCTTTTTGGATAGCTGGCTATTTTCATATGTCAGCATAGTGATTTTCAATGTAATTTGCTTATTCCCCTCATATGCATTATTTATAAAAGGCCAACATGTTCATATATTTGAGAAATAGATATGCCTTTTAGGATCCAATTTGCATGGTTAACTAAGTCTGCAGACTCCATACCAAAAAAACAATGAGATAATAAAACAGTCATTACACTATAGTCTTGGTTCTTTCTCTCTTGATCACTTTATCATTTGCAATGCACTTTTCAACAACTTCATCTGTGTATCCAAGCAGGGATGAATCAAGCAGGTGCATATTACTCGAGCAGGTTTATCAGACTTTGATGAAAATCATACTTCCTGTAAAAACCCTTATCGAAAACTTATCTATAGAAAAATTATAAATGACTAAAAAAGTATATTAATTTGGGTGAAAGGAATGCTAGCCCACAACTAGCTTATCTATCAACCACATTAGAAGAGGCCAAGTTAAAAAAAAAAAAAAAAAAATTTGAGTGACTCCAAAATCCAAAAATCTTCATTTCTTATTATTTGCAGATTCAACATATATTATTAAGCAAATCATATACCAGGCGGGGTGAAGATAATTACCATGGTTATGCCTTGACTTATAGCAACTTTCCTTGAGTGCCATATTATTGATACCTTTAGCTGTCTAAACAACATTGGTTCCAGCTTTCAGAAGCTTCTTACTATGCACATTCATAAAATCAACTTCATTGTAATTATAAAAATACAATAAGTTCACCATTTGAGCATGTTTTGAATACAACAAATAGAACAATGTATCATTGATTCAAAATAGAATATACTCAATTCACCTTGTGTTTCCAGTTTTTTTCACTTTTTAAACAAATACGAACTACCATTGTTGGTCTTTCAGAAGCATCATGTTACCTATAACAAATCAATGACTTCTTTTTTCCTGTTTAACCTTCCACTATACTAAAATTCTCAATTACATACTTACAACTAATTATTAAGCACCCTATTGTATAACCCAAAGGATAAGACATCTAAATGCACATCCAAACCAAAATGCACAAATTGAACACATCAAACAAATTATTAACTTGAAAAACAATAAAACTATCCATGTGCAACTTGCAATTTTTGCCTTTTGTTGGAATTATAACAACTTAGTTTATTAGGGATTATTATATTGTAACTTTTATTGATTATATATACGAGACTTTACATTTAGTTTGTATCTCTTTTTACTCGCATTTATCTCAAATTGGTATCAAAATCATACCCTAACTCTAGCCTTAGCCCTAGCCCTAGCCCTACCCC